>CM033643.1:52463907-52693556 GCA_019512145.1 Engystomops pustulosus
CAGTAGTATATAGCCAGTCAGCCCCCAGTAGTATATAGCCAGTCAGCCCCCAGTAGTATATAGCCAGCCAGCCCCCAGTAGTATATAGCCAGCCAGCCCCCAGTAGTATATAGCCAGCCAGCCCCCAGTAGTATATAGCCAGCCAGCCCCCAGTAGTATATAGCCAGCCCCCAGTAGTATATAGCCAGCCCCAGTTTGCCCAGAACATAAAAAAGTAAATTGAGATACTCACCTTCTGGTGGTCCTTGATGCTCGCTGCTGTAACAGCCGGCAGAGGCACGTTCGTGCGCTCATGGACGCGCCACTGCCGACTAATACAGCAGAGAGAAGGAAGAAGAGGAGAGCTGCACCCAGCATCAGGAGTACCAGAAGGTGAGTATGTAAGTTTATTTTTTTGAAAGCCAAGGTGGGGTTTAAACTTTGGCTTATACACTAAGTGTGTGTGTGTATGTATAATGTAAATGTATATATATACGGTATATAATTATAGTTGTAATGTGTCCAGTGTATCTAGATAGATTTGGTTTAATAGAACTCAGAGAATAAATTCTAAACTGGCTGACTCTACATTTTGAGTCTTAATATATAAATAGGTATTTAGTATGATGTCTGAGATTATGAATAAGCTACTTGGCAAAGGGTTTCCTGTCAACTGATGCTAAAAAAAAGTTATTTTTGGAGCATTAAATTGCTATCAGGTCAGGTGGAGAGAAAGTAAGAACAAACCCTGAAATAATGTCCCCTCATGTCCTTGCCTACCTTAGGAACCCTCTAAATGAGGTGGACAGAGGTTCCCTGCATTGAATAATGAGCTAGGGAGAGGTAAAACCAAAGTCAAGGTCAGCAAGCTGGTTCATAACAGGAGAGTATGTTGGAGACAAAATTGTATTCTAAAGAGTAGACAGATGTACACACTGAGATCACAACCAGATGGCAACACAGTAGTTTGAAGAGGTAATAGATGGTCAAGAAACACAACAGAAGGTAATCAACTCAAATCCAAGTCATGCAGAATAAACGCACAAGAATAGGTGAAGTAATCACAGGCAGAGAAGCTGAGCACCAAGAAAAGTTTTATAGCAGGCAAATAAACCAGCTGAGAGCCACTCAGGTTCTTAACCAGTGCCTAGCTTTCACACTAGCACTGCAAAAAGGGAACAATTGCATTCAAGTTTAGCCATTTGGTCTTTGGGGTTTATCTGCTTCAATGCTCTATTTCCAAGTTTTTGGCAGCTTAGTGGTCTGAATTCTACTTAAAGTAACATCTACATGGAGTTTGTTTTCTCCCTGTGCTCACATGTGTTTCCTTTTGAAAATGATACATGCATTTTAACTGGTTTATTATCCAATTGGCCCTTGAAGGACATCTACCACCAGGATGAATTATTGTAAACCAAGCACACTGACATACTCGTGTGTGCACCCTCTGACAGGATCTGCTCTTCTTGTAGCTTTTTATGACCTTGTTTTTACCCCCAAAAAAGCTTAAAATAATTATGCAAATGAACCTGAGGGGCTCCAGGTTCTATAGATGACAATGGAGTCTGGAGACCTTCAAGCTCATTTGCTAAATTTTTAAAACCTTTATTTTTTAAAATCAAGAGCATAAAAAGCTAAAGTAAGAGCAGATCCTGCCAGAGGGGGCACTCACCAGTATGTCAGTGTGCTTGGTTTACAATCCTTCATCTTGGCGGTAGATGTCTTTTAAAAGGTCAGTTTTTTTGAAAATTTTACTATCTTTTGTCAGTTGCACTCGTTATCAGGGGATGTCACTGTTTCTCTACTAATAAGGCTAAATAGCCCAGGTAAATTACCAACATCTAGGGGTCGTCTGTAAGTTGGGTCATCTGTAAGTCGGGGACCGCATGTATATATGTCCAGTAATAGTGTCATCTCATCTACAAACCCTGTCCTACTGGCTTAAGGTAACAGAAAATCATGTAACCAAATGAATCTACGTAGATTGTAATGATCCATGTGTTTGCTGAACAGCATAGTGACTTGCATTAGCTTTCACACAGTGATTGAACTTTTTGAATCATTACTATTTTCCTCAATATTACCATTGTTTTAGTTCCCTGTGCTATCTATCTATCTATCTATCTATCTATCTATCTATCTGTAGAAATGATTTCTAGATAAAACTAATTTATTATCCAATATGACAGACATGGACTACACACGTTTATATGTAGGTTAATAACAATGCTGTTTTATAGGGATCCATTCACTGCACATCAAGAACATGTGAGGCAGATGATGAGAAGTTTCTCTGATCCCTTTGGCCGGGATCCCTTCTTCAGTATCACAGATGGCAGATCACATGGCCGCAGAGGGCAGCAAGGTTCCCAGGTGGCTCTGAGAGAAGATCACAGGGTAAGCGCTTTCCAAGCTATTCCTCCGTTCACACTGCTGTCATCAGCTGAGATTTTATAGTCAGATTAATTTCAAAGAAGTGATTGTTAGCCTGGGTGCGGGCGCTGTAATGCCAGCCCTTTACTGCCCAGGTTTGAACTTCTCTTTCCCTCTGATATAATCTGTTACAGCTGTTCTGCTGCAGTACTATTCCTATTATAGTGTAACACTCATTAATACTGTTCTATTAACGGGTTCGGCTACCTAGAGAGGCCCATAACTACACTTACTGGCACTGATGTACTAGTTTAGTTTTGTTGAGCCCCTACAACAGATGTCGGTTCCTATACCGCTCCCTGTGTGACTGATAAAAGCAAGCTTGGCATTCTTCCATCAGCTATATATAGAATGGCAACTCCTCTCTCTAAAATCAGCCTCCGTCTTGCGTGGATTTCTGTCATACAAAGTCCTGTGTACAAGACCTTACAGACCACACTACCCTTAAAACCTCAATTCCTTATCTCCTTTAAAAAAAAGTAATAAAAAAGGTTTAACGTATCAATTAAAAACCCAAATGACATCAATGTATATTTATTTCATCTGAACATATGTCATATGGCAAACAGAGAAAAAGTCCTGCAACCACCATCATTTTTTCTGCCCAAAATTGCATACATGACGGATACCATGATATTTACATCGAATCAATGGGATTTTTAATAGATACCTTAAACCTCTGTTCTTTACTTTGTTCCTTGTCTCAGTTGAAAAGCGAGGTTTGAACTTAGCCTAACAGGTTCATCACAAAGGTCATACTTTATAACACAAAGTGTAAAGACAGCGCAGGCTTGCTGGACTTCTGCCAGGGTCACACAACGTAATCTGAAGTTAAATGGATGGACTTGAAAGCAGTCATTCGCAGGTCAGAAAAAAAAATTTAATAACTGAAAGGTGCACATTTATCAGGGCTTGTACGACTGAAAACTGGTGTACAAGCCCTGAAATAGGTGCAGTTCAGGAATTTAGCCTATTTCTGCCCTTGCGCCATCTCCATGCCAAGAAGGCATGGAGGAGCATGAAGGGAGCACAGCTGGTGCCACAAGCTACAGTATAGCCTGTACCCATTTAATCACAATCTATGGGGCAAGTCTACACCAGGACGGACCTGCTATAGAACTGCACCAGCAGCACAGCCTGCCAGAGGTGGTGGTGGTGGGGGACACACTTACATGCTGGTGTGTCCCCCATCTGTAAGCATCTGTTCTTCCTTTATCTTCTTAAGCCCTTACCTTTACAAAGAAAAGAATTTTAAAAAATTATGCAAATGAGCCTGAGAGGCTCCAGGCTCACTATATGTGAATAGAGCATACAGCCCCTCAGGTCCATTTGCCTAATTTTTAAAACACAAGGGTTTATGAAGCTAATACAAGAGCAGATCCTGCCCGAGGGGGCACAAACAAAAACCACACAATATCAATAGTCTTTAAATCTATGTTAAAGGTAAAGTTTTCATCACAACTGCTACTTTTCTTCTAGGCCTCAAGTCTGTGCCATATGCCTAGTGCTCCCTTTTCTAGTATGGTTAGTAGTCTGCTTCTCATGTGTGGTCTTGTTTGGAGGCATGCAATTTTTTACTTAGATTTGTACTATATGAACTAATTTGACTATTAGTAGTAGTTGTAAGCTCACCATAAAATCTGCAATGAATTGTATAGTGCACGTTTTGCAGCCAACATGAATATAAAGATTTCTCACTTTGAAGAATTGTAAAACAATATTTAAAGTGTAACCATCATTTGAGATTACAGGCAGTCCCCGGGTTACATACAAGATAGGGTCTGTAGGTTTGTTCTTAAGTTGAATTTGTATGTAAGTCGGAACTGTATGTTTTATCATTGTAACCCCCAGCCAGCACTTTTTTGGTCTCTGAGACAATTGGATTTTAAAAATGTTGGGTTGTCATTAGAACCAGGATTAACACTAAAGCTTCATTACAGACACATGTGATAACTGCTATAGCTGATCATTGTAGCCTAGGACTTAAGTACAATAAATTACCAATATCCATAGGTCCGTTTGTAACTAGGGGTTGTATGTAAGTCAAGTGTTCTTAAGTAGGGGACCGCCTGTATTGTTATTATTTATTTATAGAGCACCAATAATGCCATGGTGCTGTACAATCGATAAAAGAGTCACATATATAACATTAAGACAAGTACAAATGCAAATACAAAAAATACAGAGATCCGGAGCAAGTGGGAGATTGACCCTGGAGCGAAGTGAATTATTAAGGTTAGGTCTGGTGGGAGGGATGTGTTAGCGGAGGAAAAATTATTAGTTCTGTTTTGTCCGTGTTGAGTATTAGAAAATGAGAATAGAAAAATGAGGAAATGGCTGATAGACACTCAGGTCCAGATATCTCCTCTCTTTTAGCCAGAATTCCAGATTTATAGATCTGTATGACATCTGCATAAGAGAGGTCACAGGAGCTAAATTTATAGAGTGGTGGGGTGAATATGGTGAACATTTTTCTAATATTCTTCATTCACAAATCCTGCTTAGTCTGCAAAAAATCTAGCTACTGCCTCCTATAGAGATGCATATTCCAGCCTATACAGTGTGTTTCTATGGAGGCTGCATGAGCTCGCATCTGATCTCCCTGTGTGTGTTTTTAAACAGCTCTGGCACTTACTTAATTTTCAAACATCAAGATGAAAGTAATGCTTATAGCATACTATAGCCAGGGAGAGAACAGGAAGGGTTAATACTCATAGCAGGAGAAGATAGGAGAGAGACAAGTCTTCAGTCCTGTAGACAATTTTGCCACAGCAATTTAGAAGTAACAGTGTAACTAAGGGGTACTTTGCAGTCTATTTCTTTATGAACTGTGCAGAATTTCTTAATGAAGTATATAAGAAAAATGTTCACAACACTCCCCTCCCATATACTATCAAAAATCATCTGACATGATGGTTACACTCTTTAAAAGGTGTAAAAATGTTGGGTTGTCATTAACACTAAAGCTTCATTACAGACACCTGTGATAACTGTTATAGCTGATCATTGTCGCCTAGGACTAAAGTACAATAAATTACCAATATCCAGTGGTCCGTTTGTAACTAGGGGTCGTATGTAAGTCGAGTGTTCTTAAGTAGGGGACCGCCTGTACTTGTACACAGGAATTGATGCATCAATGACCGTATAAAGAAATTGTCCTCCATTTCTGTAGATTGTCGGTAGCCCCTCCGTTGTCTTACTCTTCACGTCTCTTCATAGTAGCACATGGTAGAATTTGTTCTCCTAATGATCACCTTTTTGCCTATAAATGACCATCTTTAAACCAATTAGATATTTAAAACCTGCAAATATGTAATGCAACCCTAGAAGCCTTCCCCAGTGATTATTCAGGAAAATTCCCCCAACCTATTTTCTGGTTGGTATCAGGTGTCCCTCCAGTACTGCTGGCCATACTTTAGTAGTAGATGTCTGATCCGGCAGACATCAAGGATATATTTAATACACGGTATTCCTTTTTTACCCTATGACCCACAAGGGTCACTGGTTTATTATATACAACCATATACAGTTGTGCTCAAAAGTTTACATATCCCCTGCATAATTTTGCCTTTCATGGGCTTTTTTTTGAGAATATGAATGATTTCCCACTCATAGTTAGTGGTTGGGTGAAGCCATTTATTGTCAAACTACCGTGTTTTCTCATTTAAAGAAAAACTGTTTTTGTGTCATCATTCGTATTCTCTGAAAATAGGCCAAGAAAGTAAAAATTCTGCAGGGGTATGTAAACGTTTGAGCACAACTGTACATATGACTTTAATTCAGATTAAAGTACTTAACATAGTTATCACTGGCAGTGTAATATCTGTGGGACAGCATGTATCGAGGTAGGGATGTAACATATTAAAATGTTATAGCTCATATATTTTACATCCCAGCAGCCATATCTTCTCTCTTTAGCTGTCCATGCATATAATAGCATTAAGACCTGTCTGTTCTGGTTATACTTGCACCCAGCCATTATTCTCCAATCTGTATATTCATGTCATTAACATAACATTCTGTAAGTAACATACCAGACCTATATATTTAGAAGAAATCTATGATTATCCATGTACAGAATCACTTCTGTTTGCTGTGTCAATGCATGTAAACATATTTTGAGTGTGTATGTGTATATATATATATATATATATATATATATATATATATATGTGTGTGTAAGATCTAGGTTGTGTGAATGCTTACTAAATGTATACCAAAAATACACAACTATTGTAAACCATGTCTTAAGGAGAGATTCTTTAATAATATAGTATATGAAAATCTTAGTTTGAATTGAATTCAGTCTTTACAGGCAGTCAGCAATGTGTATAGTCAATGTTATTGTTGGGGTTGGAGTTCATTTTGTACATATTAACTTATATAGTTTTGGTATAGCAACCACAATAAAATCTTTATTGACACATTTTTGGTTGCATTGAGAAACTATTTGTTAGATGGATAAGACTCCTTATAAGATTCTTATACTTAGCATAAGCCTATATATTGGCAAGGTCATGTACTTTTTATTAATATGTATGCATGATAGTCAAACATTAATATTGCAGTGCTTGTATGAGATTTTTACTCACCGCACCCGACTTTCTGATATGCATGATAGCTTTGAATCTATTCTATCATCATGTTATTTTTATCATGTACTTTTACAGGTCCCTGATTTCAAGGATGGATTTCACTCCATTGATAATATGATGGCAAACATGAGGAACAGAATGAGCGACATACACAAGCAGTTTGTAAGTTTATTCCAAGTATGCTCTTTGTATAAGAGTATGGAAACTGGGAAATAATATAGCAACCATATAAGCAGACAGGCAAGAGAGAACAACAAAGCGCAGGGACTCAAGTTTCATAGTTTATACGGTTGTTATTTAGGTGTAAAAAGGCATCTAGACCCTTATTGAAGCTCTCTGCTGCCCCTGCTGTGACCAGTGTAATATTAAAACATAGCTACTGGTAGTAGTGGGTGACGACGCTGCTAGCCATGAGGTGTAAGTCCGCTATCCCAGAATGGCGGACGTGCAGGAATCTGGTAACACACACAAGAGGAGGATTTTGCTTGTACTTGGCACAGTGTCTGACAAGGTGACAATTTTTTCTTGTATTAAAAAGTCTTTTATTAAATACACAACGCGTTTCGGCTCTCAACTGGAGCTTTCATCAGGATTGAAATGTGTGCTGTATTTAATAAATAACTATTTTCTATCGAAGTAAAATTAGTCATCTCATTGGATGCAGCACCGAGATCCTCCACTTGTGTGTTACCATCTCAGAGGAATATGAATGATTCTCTGGTTATGGTACTAGTCCACTATTATATGTACACTAGTATCCCCTTCTCCATAGCAAACTCAATGTGAGATTCAGCCAGAGGCTCATGATTTTCTGTATTTTGGAAGAATAAGGGGCAGCTCATTTCCTGGGTGAGAGTTGCCTGGTAGAATGAACACTATATTACATTTTCTTGGTGATCTACTTCAAAATGCCTGATCTAGTGACTGGCATTGACTGACCTTATAAATACCTTATCCCTATAGTCATTCATAAAATGAGGTTACTATTCCAGCATAAGTTTTGGGACGTGTACCCAGTGTACCCAGTTCTGAATGTGTATGTTGTCCTAATGTTTAGTCTGTTGCTAAGAGAATGACTCTATGAGCTAATATCTAGGCTAATCCGCCTTCAGGAGCCTCCCATCCATAACAAAATATTAGGCGCTGTCAGTCATCATCCAGTCATGTACATCCAGTTTGCAAAATGTAAAGGAGTCAGTAAATTTATAAATTAGCTCTCATATACCATTATACCATCATATAACAATAATAATCGTAGTTTCTATAGCTGCATTATATTCTGCACTGTTTTGCAGATCATGAGGTACATATACATATAAAATAAGACATGACAGAACAATAACATGGTTATATGGAACAACAGGAGTGAGGGTCCTGCTAGCAAGAGCTTACAATCTATGATTATATCATAATGAAATATTTGATGCATAGCAACATATTGTAATTCTATGAATAACAATTATCAATAAAGCCATAATAAGTCATCCCTGGCTCTCCCAGGAGACATCTCTGCTTGTTTTCCCCCAACTTTCAAACTCACTCCTTTTGGTGTTTGAACATGTGATGCCCCTCCTTGGGCTGTAATTTTTACAATACCGTTGGGTAAAGTTAAGCCCTGACTCTTTAGATGGCTGCATGTGGCTCACAGACAAATCTAATAAATTGTGATTGGCGCGGTGTTCATCTAAGATACACACAGCTATGATCACTAGACGTGTGATCCAGGTGCCATTGCTGCCAGCACCATTGCTTAGGCGACAGTGCCTGGGTCATAGAGAGGAGTGAAGACCCAATGCCAGCGTTCATTCCTCTCTATGACCCAGACGCCTTTGCCTTTTCAGGGAGCATAGGTAGGTTAGTATTACATTTTTTTTTTTTTTTTGCTGTGACTACCTATCTACTGGGGGCATATGCTGTGGCTACCTATCTACTGGGGGGGCATGTGCTGTGGCTACCTATCTACTGGGGGCATGTCCTGTGGCTACCTACCTACTGGGTGGTAAATTGTTTGCCTCCCACGAATTTACACTTTGAAGTATGTGGCATTCACGGCTCTCTCAGCCAAAATGGTTTCCGATCCCTGTTCTAGATATGTGCACGTTTCAGAAGCTTGATAAAAGTCTGCAGATTAGTGAAATGTGTTGGCCATATTTTTTTCCATGATAACCCATATTATGGTAATTGGAGGTCATGGGGGGGTGTACATGTGTAGGCTGTAAAACCAGAATTTACTGTATGGTCTCAGTTGGGGTGCTGTGAGGTGAACTTAAAATAAAGAAAGCAGAGGCAGTTGTACAGGAAACAACCTTTGTATCATATCGGTGTATGGGGTTTCTATTACAACATGATGGTGAGTCCAGGTCATATGGGGTATATGTGATCCTGTTATGATACGCTTTCCACCCCTGCACAATGGCTGCCAAGAAGATGTTCTCAGTGCCCTGACAAAATCTTCATTCACTGTTCCTGCTGGCGATTAATAGAAGCTTTTCAAGCCTTTAGGAATTCTATGTGTATGCCAGACACATCGGATCTCTTTAGTCTTTCCAAGAAAATGGCTTCTTTATACCTACACTTGATTTAATGCAGCATTTTATATATCATCGTTCTGGCTATATATAACCTTTTCCCTTGCATAGAGTCTATTGTAACCATGTCTACCATGTTTGGTCACAGTGGACGGCTGCACAGACTTGCTTATGTGTACAGTGTATCAGCCAAGTCTATATATGCGTGATTCATACTTTAATGTAGTAATATTATCTCCCCTCTAATGCTGCATCTCCAGTGTTAAAAAAAAAAATTCTAATCTTCACTCGCACACGAGACACTCTAGCCCTGGGATCATGGTGCTATAATCATGCTAGCGGCTCGCAATCTCACATTTGCTCTTCCAAAAACGTAGCACCCCAGTCACAGCAGAGCTCTGTATATCAGCCCGTACTTCTCCTAAGACAGTGAAAGTCATCCTCCAGCTGCAATCCTTGTGTGTCCTCCTACAAGCATTGCACCTCAAAAACGTTATGTACACTCAGATTTGCTTGTGTTTTAATATTAATTATTAGAATTGGTAGTATTATGTTTTTTCTCAATAAACAGTTTTTGTGAATGAAGCTTGTTGGACATATAATGCAAAGTTCAGCATAGCATAATTTGTGTTTCATATCATTAACATTACCTCTTTGCATAAGAAACTGTTCTTATCCTACTGACACTGTGCATGGATCTTTAAAGTGGTTATCCTATTGGGAGACCTCCTTATAATATGACCTGAGAGGCATAGCATATAGGTACTATAGGCAAAGAGTGGAAGGCCCTATTCAAGCCCCCTCTTATACTATTGCTCATTTAAATTACACTTTGTCTAACTATCCAAAGGGCAGATCTTATCTCAAGGACCCCATTTTGTGAAATAAGTGAGCCCCATAGAAGTGAATAGTGGAGAGTGATGGTCACTACATAAATGCATACACATGTATGCAAATAGCCACCTCACTACACACATGTATGCAAATAGCCACCTCACTACACACATGTATGCACATTGCCACCTCACTACAAATATGTATGCAAATTGCCACTTCACTACACACATGCACATTGCCCCCTCACTACATACATACATGCATGCACATTGCCACATCACTGGACACATGTATGCACATTACCACATACTAAGGACACATGCATGCACATTACCACATCACTGGACACATGTATGCACATTACCACATCACTGGACACATGCAATGCACATACACATCATGGGACACATGGCATGCACATTACCCCATCACTGGACACTGTATGCACATGCCACATCACTGGACAACCTGTATGCCACATACCCACATTCACTGGACACATGCATGCACATTACCACATCACTGGACACATGCATGCACATTACCACATCACTGGACACATGCATGCACATTACCACATCACTGGACACATGCATGCACATTACCACATCACTGGACACATGCATGCACATTACCACATCACTGGACCATGCATGCACATTACACCATCACTGGCACATGCATGCACATTACCACATCACTGGACACATGCATGCACATTACACATAACTGGACACATGCATGCAACTTACAAAATCACTGGACACATGCATGCACATACCACATCACTGCTGACACATGCGCACATTACACATCACTGACAACATGCATGACAACATTCCACATCACTGGAAACAGCATGCACATTGCCACATCATGGGACACATGGCATGACATTGCACAAACTGGACACATGCATGCACATTACCACATCACTGGACACATGCATGCACATTGCCACCTCACCTACACTAATGCATACACATTGCCATCTCACTTACACTCATGCATGGACAGCACCACTTTTCACATGCATGCACATTGCCACCTGACTACACACATGCATGCACATCACTTGGGGAACTTGGTCCTTAATTCTTTTTTGACTAGATAAATTATGCCCCCCACTCCTCCCTGGAATTTGGTTTATTAGATAGACAAAATAAAGTCCATACAGAAACTTAAAATTTGAATCATAGTTAAAGGCAAATGAATACAAAGGCAACTGTACATAATGAAAAGCAACATCATCTCTATAGAAAAGGAATATTATAACACACAGTGCTGAGGACAATACAAAATGAATTGGGGGGGGATTCAGTCACACATACCACGGCACATGAACATAATTGATACATGAAAATTCACAGTCTTATGTTCATGTATCGTTTACAGTTATAAGTCATGCCATGGATCCCATATTTCACCCCATTTATCAGGGTGACCTTAATGTTTATAAATCAATTTCTCATATGAAATAATAGTGTTAAATAAGTCTTTCCACATAGCACTGGTAGGGAAGCAGGTATCCATCCACTTTGAGACAATGGGGCAGATTTACTTACCCGGTCCATTCGCGATCCAGCGGCGCGTTCTCTGCGCTGGATTCGGGTCCGGCTGGGATTCATTAAGGTAGTTCCTCCACCGTCCACCAGGTGGCGCTGCTGCGCTGAAAAGCATCGGAACGCGCTGGAGTTCACCGAGCCGGGCTGAGTGAAGGTAAGTACAAGCTCCGCAACAGATTTTTAAAAAAAAATGCGGTGGTTTTTTCGAATACGTCGGGTTTTCGTTCGGCCACGCCCCCCGATTTCCGGCGCGTGCATGCCAGCGCCGATGCGCCACAATCTGATCGCGTGCGCCAAAAACCCGGGGCAATTCAGGGGAAATCGGCGCAAGTCGGGAAAACGCGAATCGGGCCCTTAGTAAAAGACCCCCAATGGCTAGGAATGCCTACGTTTAGGGAATTTTCCACATATACCACCCACTTTTTGTTCTTTTTCACATTTTTTGTGTGTGTGACCAGCTGGCGTGGTGGACACACACGCTCAGTAGTTCATTGTCAATGTCTTGCTGTCCATAGACTCCTTTACATTGCTCTGTAAAGCACAGATGAGATTGTCCAATGCTAAACCTCCTAATCCACCTATATCTGTCACTTCTTGGTGTGTCCACCAGCCATTGTTCATTATCTACATGTCTTATCTCGCTTTCTGCAGGAAGGATTGTCAGACAGACCAGACGTTCACTCGTTTAAGTCATCCTCGGTAATGACATATTCCAAGACTGGAGATGAACCTCCTAAGATTTTCCATGCAACAAGTCAAACCCGTAAAGCTCCCGGTGGGGTGAGTATTATACTACTTTTTGCTTGTTTACGTCACGCTAACTACTTCCTAGAAACTCTCGGGTTTATGAATCGGCACAGCAGGATGACTGCGGACACTGAAGCTGAGGAGATATAGCATGGTGTAGTATATGGCACTCAGGAGAGCACTGAGTCATTTTCTGCTTTGGTGACTAATTTAACCCTGGCCTTTCAGTATCTCCTGAGCAGCTGCTCTACCTAATGCCACTAAGAAAAATGAATTTGAACCCTAAACCCGAGCACATGTCCTCTTCTAGACGGAAGTAAAAAATAGCAATCTGTCAAACAAGTATTTGCTTCAACAAAGGTCTCTAATAATATTACGCGGGCGCTTCCTGCCAGTCAGCAGCATGGGGCAGTAATTAGTTGTTGTTTGTGAAGAAAATACTCGGTTATTAGTCTGTGTGTCAAGGAGAGTGCTGAAGGCCGCATGGGTTATATTTAGGTGAGGCCAAGAGCGGCACCTCACTGACTAAAAATAACAACCACAAAAAATCATATGGCCCGAAATGCATTGTAACGCTAAGGTCTTCAGATAAGAGCATGACAATGGCGCACACAAGAAAAGGACACTAGAGAAGACAGTATAAAAGTGTTACCGCCGCCGCCTTCAATATGTTTCTATTACAGAATGATGGAAGTCAAATTCCCCTCTATTGTTTTGCAAATCTGTAGTCAGGAAATGCAATTGATGATATAAGAATAGAATACTGTATATACCTAAGTATAAGCTGAGTTTTTCAGCACAAAACATCGGTTTATACTCAAGTCTGTAAAAAAAAGTCTGCTGCTTGCTGACATTATAGTAGGTGCTCCGCCATCAGCACACTCTGATGTCAGCATAGATATATACCAGGGGGCAGGGGCTAGCTGGCTATAAATACCGGGGGGCAGGGGCTAGCTGGCTGGATGTATACTGGGGAGAGGGGGGTTCTGGACATATACTGGGGCGACAGAGCTGGCTGTCTATATAGAGGAAATTGGCTGGCAGGCTATATAGTATGAGGCATGGGCTGGCTGGCTATATATCGGGGGCAAGGGATGCTGGCTATATACTAGAGGGAATGGGCTGGATGGCTAGCTATATAAGTGGGGAGGCTGTGCCCAATGCATTTCCCACCCTAGGCTTATACTCAAGTCGATAGGTTTTCCCAGTTTTTGGTGTTAAAATTAGGTACATTGACATATACTCGAGTATATATGGTACTTATTATTTCAAGCCATTTTTCAACATTTGTAAATGCACACACACACAGTCTCTTCATGCATGTTTCCTTAAAGGGATTGTCCAGGCATGTGTATTTGATTAGTGCTAGGTCGGATGTGAGCTCTTCAGGCCAGCACAAATACATGGGGCCAGAATCAGTTTGCTCCATTCTCTGAGTAGTGGTTGTAAAATGTAACTACAGTTGCGGCTCCCATTTTCTTCAGTAAAAATTCAGCAGGTAAGGCTAGAAATATAGTACTTTGTTCTGGGATTTATATTATAGGAGAAGCCATCAATATACATTTTGGGGGCAGCTACTTTTATTTCCAGTTGTACCTGCTGATTTCTTCTGATCTGTCTGGCCAGGTATGTTTATAGGACCCCAATAGCAGAAAGGAACATTCGACTCCCGAGATTAGATGCACGGCTTTTCCTTGTCACAGATCTCGCACGGACCAATGCATTATACCAATATAGAAGAAGAAAATGAGTCCAGCATGGCAGGCCGTCGTCTGCATCAAAATGCAAACTTTATTCCAAAGAAGTCATCCGTTTCATAAAACCGCTCATAAAATGTTCACCGCGGTTTTATGAAATGGATGACTACTTTGGGATAAAGTTTGCATTTTGATGCAGACGACGGCCTGCCATGTTAAATTAATTTTCTTCTTTTATATATGTTCATAGGACTCCTGACCCCTCCATGAAATATATTGTGTAGGGAAAAGAAGGATGAGGTGTTGGCCGGATCAAACATGAATGTATATTGCGGGTCAGCGGGAACAGCTGTTGATCAATCTAAATATGTTTTAAGTGTATGGCCACCAATAGTACAAGTACAGGCAGTCCCCTACTTAAGGACACCCGACTTACAGACAACCCATAGTTACAGACATACCCCTCTGACCTCTGGTGAAGCTCTCTGGATGCTTTACTATAGTCCCAGACTGCAATGATCGGCTGTGAGGTGTCTGTAATGAAGCTTTATTAATAATCCTTGGTCCCATTACATCAAAAAATGTTTAAACTCCAATTGTCACTTGAGCCAAATTTTTTTTGGTCTGGATCTACAATTATAAAATATACAGTTTCGACATACAAATTCAACTTAAGAACAAACCTCCGGACCCTATCTTGTACGTAACCCGGGGACTGCCTGTACTTGAAAGTGCAGAGCCTTTGGCCGTGTTCTGTGATGCCACCTAGTGGTTACTTTACAAAGTGACTTTTGTACAATACAACCAATGATTGTATTAGGCTAAGTTCACATTACCGTTCACATTTCCTTTATCTCGGTATCTGTTATCCATGTGTTTTTTGGATAGAAAAAAATGATGATGGCTGCAGGACTTTTTTTCCATTTGAAAAAAAAAAACGCATGGATAACGAATAACTGCCAAACTGGGATTTTTAAACCTCCATTCTTTCCTTTTTTTTTTTAAACAGAGATAAAGAACAGAGGTTTAAACGATAGTGTGACCTTAGTCTTCATCCTGGTCTGCGTGTTCCTGTGATATATATATATATATAATATATATATATTTGTTATTTCTTTCCATGTGTACAGTGATCTCTGATCACACATCACTTATTAGTGGATCTCTAGTAAATTCTGTAACCTACTGGTTACACTCATGGCTTCTTGCTGTCTGTGACAGATGAAGTGAATACTAAGTATAGATGTGATGTACCTAAAATTTATCTGACTTAACCGCAACCACATCTCTTTACATACAGATCAAAGAAACAAAGAAAGCCATCCGGGACTCAGAAAGTGGAGTCGAAAAAGTCTCTGTTGGACATCACATCAAGGATCGTGCCCATATCGTGAAGCAAATGAAGAACAACAAGACTGGAGATCAAGAACTCAACCAGGAATTTTTAAATATGGATGAAGGTGAGTCTGTCTATTCTGGGCATTGTACACGTCTTTTCACATTTCTAAATCAGAGGGGTTAAGCCAGGTTTTAAATGGTAGTATGATAAGGCAATCTGTAATATGAGACTGTAGGAGAATTATATAGGAGACAGATGATAAGTAGATTGATGATAGAAGATAAATATAAAAGACGATTGATTTATAGATGCAGAAATATTAAGTAGATTATATGTAAATAGCTAGAGATAGAAGATCGATTGATAGGTGGATAGATACTATATAGATAGAAGATATCTATATAGATAAAAAGACAAAAAGCTAGATAGACATATATGTAGATGGGAAATAGAAAAATTATAGGAGATAGATAAATAGATAGATGATAGATCTATAGACAGGAGATAGATAATAAGCATCTCCACCCAGGCATTCAATCAATGGGTATTAAAAGAGCAATACATCCTCTGGTCATGAAATTCCACATGTAAGGGGCCCTGGGCAAATGCCCAGTTTACTGCCCCCTAACGCCGGCCCTGGGTTTATCATGCTAATGATGGTTCATCAGTATTTTATCATCTGAGGTCTAACTCACAGACCTCACAGTGACTAGCTGCTCCAGCTGCCTCCTGTATCTCAGCTTCATTAAAGTGTATAGGAGCTGTACAGCTGTACCCTCAGCACCAATACTATACACAGGACAGGGCCTTCTGCTTCAGGATTCATCTACTGCATAGGCCCTAGTGGTAAGAATGGGTCATTTGTGTGAAAAATTCATGAACAAAGTGAATATTGTACCAATTAACAACGTTGTGTTTCTTCTTGGATGGCAGCTGACGCCCCATCATTTGACACTGAATGGGATCATGAGATTTCGAAATTTAAACCATTTGAAAAAAAGTTTGCCATAGAAGCTCCCAAACATCAAAGAGTTCAGTATTCAACCAAAATAGGACCCCCAGATGTGCCCAGAAGGTGAGTCTGAGGAATAAGAAAAAAATAGTCGGTAGAAATCAGAATACTGTGTTAGGATTTCGGTGCTGGACACATTAGCTGATCGTTTTTTGGGAAACTTAGTTAATATTTTTATAAAATTTTGGACAATCACTTGATATATGGTCTGAATACACATATACTGTATGGCCACCTGCAAACATGAATGTGTGCTGGTCCGATCCCACAGATCAAACAGCGCAGCTGCACACAAATATGTTTGGCCCATAGGAACAGACCCGTGAGCTGGTCCGATTCCACAGACCGAACAAAGTGCAGTGGACAGGAGTCCTTGCCTCATAGAGAAATATGATGCAAGGACTCTCTATCTGCCAGAAGTGCAGCAGTCCTGGCAGTTACAGTTGTTTCAGTCTTGGCGCTGCTGTTCTGCCAGCAGAAAGGGAGTCCTTGCATCATATAGCATTATGATGCAAGGACTCCCATCCACTGCATTGTGTTTAGTCTGTGGATTTGGACCAGCTCAAGAGTCTATTTCCAAGGGCCTAGCGTGTTCATTTGCAGCTTGCCTAAAGGATATCTAACTTTTGCCTAAATTAACAGCGATGATGAAGTCCGGAAAGAGACTTGTGTGCAGCAGGTAGCTCTGTCTGCTGTTATAACACCACTGTTATATTTCTCTTTTATATCAGGGAACGATGCATCTCAAAAATGGTCATCTAGAAGATACTTCTAAGCAGGTGAATTCACAAACTACAAGAACATTTCAAGGTCAACAAGGAAATTCTTGCAAGATGTAACAGGGTCTCTTAAATAAATAAGACGTGCACATTGATTGGTTCTGCATCTTCTTTGCAAGGTCATTGAGCAGAGATGGAGCCTGCCCTCCTGCGCCAGCTTAGTGTTGTGCCCATGAAATCCTCTCCGTGTAGGACAGTTTCAGCACTGCTCTGTCGTGTTTGGCAACTCTAATACTTTTTACTGAGATTGCACTTTACCAGGTTCAGTAAAAGATGTAGAAAGCTCAAGCTATATTTTGTTGTTCTCCTAAATCATATTTTCTATTTTATTAAGATTGTAGCGTTATATATTCTGTAATTGTTACTGCACATCAGAACTGTCTAAGGTCCATGTTTCTATTGTTCACTTACTCTCCTTATATTGTATGATGTCTATTGTTATTATATAAATTAAATTGATTTATTTCCAAATCTTCTTACAGGACTGGCTGTACCTGTAGTGACTATTGTGATCATAGGATTGCATATCACAGTGGAGATTATCTAACCTTTACCGATGCATGGTTATAGATGAGCTATCATTTGTATCGGTCATTAATATCAGGTGGGAGGGGGTCCGACTCCTGATACCCTCATGGATCAGCTGTTTCCAGTAGGCCGGGGAACTAGCAGAGATACCAGAGCTACAAGTACAGCTCTGTCCTCCTTGAAGTGGCTGAGCCGGGTTACTGTACATCAGCTCCCATAAGAGCAAGAGCTAAGCAGCAATTACCCAACTACTGTTTATGTTTTGGATCCTAACCATTTGTGGTGCTGGTGTCAGCCTTCCCCTAATCTGAAATCTATGACCTGTGCTAAGTAGAAAACCCATCTAAGTAAGAAAGTAATTTGGTGGGTGACCATGAAACCGTGGAATCACAACTTTGTCTTGACATGAAATTTGTTGTCTGTTCTCGCATCATGTTGTAGGTTAAAGGGGTATTCCAAGAATAGGCATAATTCATATTCAGATTTGTTCATTGAAATCTAAGCAGCAATATGGTCATACACTGTAATGGAGAATTAAAATGCTTGCTCTTTAGTCAGTCCTGTGATTTTCTTTCCTGTGGATGAGACGCCGGACAGAAGATGGCCACTGGTCCACATTGCATGTCCTGCACCTCATGTGATCATCACTGTTTGGCTGTAGTCAGTTGGTTACATAGGATGACCAGGGTTGTGGTGAGACACCATCTCATTGATGCAGTGTGCAGTGATGGCAGTTACACACATTATTACTATGGCAAGAGAGCAGGACAGTCTGTTACATCATCACTGAGAACTGAGTGATCATGGGAGTTATAGTTGTAGATGGTGGCCATCTTTGAGATAACTCTGCATACTTTAGAAAGCCGATTTTGTGAATCATAAAAGCAAAATGTTTTAAGCTCCATTTTGTGATTAATGAAATTGAGTTTTGTTGTATTCAATTATTTATGGCATTAAGGGTTTTTTTTATCAGACAGAATACCTCTTTAAGTTTAAAATTCATTATATTCCAACTATTACTTTATATATTTAAGTGAGTTTTCCATGAACAACATTAATCTCCTATACACAAACTAAGCAGTAAGTCTAAGGCCAATGAGGGACAGATCACTGGGATCCTATAATTTGTTGTCCTAATTCCCCATGTTTGAATGGAGCAGTAGCCAGTCATGTTTGCCCCATTGGTTCATAATGTTCTCAGCATCACTAGATATCACTAGATATTTGCTCACTAGTTTTACCTGCTTCTTTCAAGCCAATAATTGGGATTTGGAGATCTTCAAAGAGGCAGAGACCTAAAAGATGAAAAGCAATGTACAGCAGTGTATGTGACCTACCTATTGGATGTATACTGTCAGAATAGTTGGACTCCATAGACTAATGATTGCATAGATTGGCGCTAATAGATGGTAATGAGGTTTCTATGGGGTCTTTGTGCTGTAGGAAGTGATAAATAAATTGTATGTATTTAGGATTTGATCAAACTGCTTAATTATTATATATTTGGTTCCTGATTGTTTGCTACATTATTGCCTTTTATGAAAGAGAATATAACTACCATTTGGTTATGTGGTTTAGCACTGTACACATAATGCATTCAGGCAGATCAGTCTGTGTTTTCCAAGGGGATCTCTAATTCCCTGTATCGCAAATGCATAAATGCAAAGTCCAGTTTGTCAGAGGCTAATTTATATCTATGTATATAGTGAAATGTTGGAGGAAATCCATGGAAACATATAAAACCCCAGCAGAATGACCAAGTGCTGTAAGGTAAGAAGGAGACACCGATTAAAGGGGTGATCTAATGTTTAAAGGTACCCGGTTCCCAATTTTTATTTTGAGGTAGTGTAATGGTAATAGTGTACCTTTAAATAAAATTGTCCAAAACCATCTTATAAAAAAACAGTATTCACCTGAGTGACTAGGATCCAACCTGCTCCAGAGCTACAGCTTCATGGTTCTGGTTTTCTGTGTTCACTTTTCCTGCAGCAAAGACATCACCTACATTTACCCCAATCACTGGATGACTGGAAGCAGGAGTCACATTCACATCCTGCAGGGAATTGAATAAAGACCGTCAGGAAGCATCAGATTTATCAGTACTGAGGATTTTTACTTTATATTATATTTTATGGCATTTCATGTTTTTTCAGTCATTTCTATATTTATGTTCTTGGATACCCCTTTAACTATTACCGTAATACATTTTGTACAGTGTTTAAATATAGACGCAGATGTATAAACCATAGGATACATGGTAAACAATTAAGCTTTATTTTGAAGGCGTTTTCTAGAGCTTTCTACTGTAGATACCGTAAGTAAAAGGGAAAGCGTTTTAGTAACAAGGCACATCCACTACACAGTACACGGTATCTTACCTCTAACTGGTATTGGTGGGCGGCAGGCTCTGCAGTCAGGTGATCCATAGGAAGGCCAGTAGTCAGATCATCTGTGATTTGCAATTTATGTATATTAAGGATAAGTAAAGAATGTTAAAGTCCTGGAAAATCCCTCCTGGAATTGGTGATATTACTGAATATGTGAACATTGCCTCTCAAATGTAACCTACCTTCTCTGTTCATAAAACTGTAACTTTTAAAGCCCTGCAACAGAGGTGTTCATATGTATTGTGACCGTGAAGAGAGAACAAAGAGATATTTGTGTTTGAGATATACCCCTTGAATGACACATGGAGCAAATAGACAGGGCCGGCGTTAGCACTGGGCATACCTGGGCAAGTGCCGGGGCCCAGAGCTGCTAGGGGGGCCCACATAAGGCTGTAAATAAGGAATTCATGAGGGGCGCTGTGTATAAAATAGGGAATATTTTAGAGAACAGGAGACTGTTTTAGTTTCTGATTTTTTAATGCCACCAAATGAATTCCTTGCAAAGGGCCTACTGAGGCTCTGTCGCCCAGAGGCCTACTGAAACCTGGAGCCGACCCTGCAAACAGACATAGGAAATACAGTGTGAATGTTATATACAATATTTTGGAACCTGTAATTGTATTTTTACATATGTTCATATTCCAGTAGCTTCTTCTCTAGTGCTCTACATGTCAGGACAGACAATGAAGAATCGCATGAATCAAGAAATCTCATTTCAATGTCTTGTGTAAATGTAAAGGATGTAATGTTTTCTCCTGTGTGAAAATTGGAAAATATATTCTTGAAATAAGAAATACTGTAAATTACAAAGTTTCAGCGCAACAGGGTTCCAGAAATGTAACCGAAAAGTGAACATCATCTATAGAGATTTAATGATGTAAAATCATCCCTGTATATCTACCCTTAGGGTGCGTTCACACGTTGCAGTTAAAACAACAGCACATAAAACCACAAAGCTGATTGGGATGCAGTTTTAACTGCTACGTGTGAACGCACCCTTAGATGAATCCTACAGAGCAGCTTCACCAAGCCGATGCTTTGTGATCATTTGTATAACTACAAAGAGGTACTTTTAACCATTCATATCTCTTTGTTTCCTCGCCTTTTTTCTAAATATATTTGTCCGAACACAATTTATTGTGATATATAAAGGCAGTGGGCAAGTAAAGAATCTGCTTTTGCATTACCAAGGCTGTAAGTAATTTCCGTTGCGGTAGACATTCGCAGTACCTTGAACTGACAATATGTAAATCCTATTTCTATGATGTGGCTTTATAACTGTAAAGCACAATAAACCTCCTTGTATACTTTTACTGATTTGTTGATTTTTTTTTTTAATTTTATTTTGACAATTATTAATGGATCAGAACTAAAAAGTAATATGGTACATTTTGGTGCACTATTCGGGCATCCATTAATAATTTTTTTCAGGTTTATTAAAAAATAAAGCTTAAGGTATGACAGCATATATCCCAATAGCGCCTGGCATTCGGGATGGAAAGAAGAAGTATGGCTGGGTCTTGTCGATTAAATGGCCCTCCAAAAGGGGTTTTCCCATGGGATAGGGCCTAACTTGCTGATCAGTGCAGGTCTCAGTGCTGATACCCCAACAGATTGCGAAAACTAGAGGTCCATCAGACCCCTCGCCGCTCCGTCAGACTAATGGAGTAAACGCCCGTGCCATGGTTAGTTCGGGGGAAAACCCCTTTAAGTCTGAGGCTAAACTGCCGAAACAGTTCCAGAATGCTTGGATAATGGGACATTCCCACCAGATATGTGTCATTGCTATGTGAATTACTTACACCGCCAGCATTCATCCGTACACAAGTAATAAATCTTATGTAGTTTATTACAGCCTAGAAATCATCTTGCAATTTGTTTCTTGGGACTTGACTAGTGAGTAAGTTTGAGTGCTCTTGGACATGCAACATTTTTTAAGGGTTTTAAGACATAACAAAGTTATATTAGGTCCGTTTGTAACTAGGGGTCGTCTGTAAGTAGGGGACCGTCTGTATATCAAAGGCTTCCGTACACCCCCAGACCTATGCTGATTCCAGATTGTAAAACGCTACACGTATACATTTTTTTATCAGGGTATATGCCGTCTATGGGCTTTGCATAGGTGGTCTATGCAGCTGTGCCCAGCTTCTACATAAAACTGCTGACTGGACAAAACGCATACTTACTAATTGCTGGTATTCCCAATGAAATATCAATATGCAGTTCCTATCATATTATATGAAAAATTTGATTGGTGTCGCTTATTGGAAAACATAAAAACATAAGACATTTAACACTGAATTTCTTAATACATTTTTAGCAGCAAAACAGGAAAGACACAAGAAAGCCTTCTAATAACCGGTGCGTCAAAATAGTTTTTTTAATGAGAATACAAATTTTACTAAAACATGTCAGGGAACAGAATTACAAGACGATACAACAGAGTTAGCACTAAGAATGACATTACAAAGGTGTATTTTAGAAACATGGATTCATCTTGATCTATTTAAAAGTAATGGTGATTGTACACAAATATTTTTGTTGCAAGATTTGTCCATAATTTTATGTTTTTAAGTTTTTATCAACCTCCGAATTTATTTTTATACATGTTTTTTTCCACTATGGAACAGCAATCCTCTGTACCTCTGAAGATATATTTAAGTTTATCATATATGTTAAGTAAGAATTCAGCTGTAGAATAGGACTTAAAGGAAATCTACCACCAGGACGAAGGATTGTAAACCAAGCACACTGACATACTGGTGTGTGCCCTCTCTGGCAGGATCTGCTCTTCTTACGGCTTCCTATGCCCTTGGTTTTAAGAGAAAAGGTCTTAAAAATTATGCAAATAAGCCTGAGGGACTCCAGGCTCCATTAACACCTACGGAGTCCAGAGCCCCTCAGGCTCATTTTCATAATTTAAAAGCTTTTTTTTTTAAACCATAAGCAGCTAAAATAAGAGTGGAACCTGCAAGAGGGGGCACGCACCAGCATGTAAGTTGGTTTAAAATCCTTCGTCCTGGTGATAGATGCCCTATCTAATAACACCTCCCCTCCTAAACAACTGAGCGGCAATACCAGCACAAACTATACAAACTCTCTGGGCAAGACACCTGCAGACATTTGAGCTCTACATAACATAAAACACTGAAGTCCTGGGAGAATGAATAATTTTATTAGTTGTTCAATAAATAAATTTATTTCTTTCTGTCTCTTTTAGAATAACGCAGGTCATCCTCCTCAGGGGTTCTTGGTTGGATGTCCCTGTAATGTCTCTTGGACTTGTTTTCATCAGTGCAGCCTGTTCTTTCATCCCAGTTTTTAGCTTTAAGATCCTGTAAGAGGTGAACTCCAGTTTGGAGAGAAGTGTTAGTCTTGGAGGAGGAGTGAAGCATTTCCTTCTGGAAGGCCAGCATCCTTGTGGTGTAGAAGCCCATGGTGTCTGCACACTCTTTCATGCCATAAACTAGCTGGAGCACTGATCTACTGAGCTGGGACAGTTCTGAATGTATTCCAGACAGGCCCCTTTCCAAGACATTTGATAAATGCATGTACTGTGCGTAGTATTGCTCTGCATATGAATACATGTTTGGATTATAAGGTTCCTGTGCAGGGTAGCTCCAGTTCTGATCTCCTAACGGGACATCTTTATCTCTAGGGATATCTTCTACAGAGCTTTCTTCCGAATCCTTTTTAGGACTAGCTCCTAAGAATTCCAGCAGCTCATAGAAATGAGTGTTGGAGTCAGTCTTCTGCTCTGGAACTGTGGAGAAAAACATTCTAGAATAGTATTGATGTAAAACACCTATTAAGGTTCATTATATAATAAAAAAAACTGCGAAAACCTATTGACTCGAGTACAAGCCGAGGGTAGAAAATGCATTGGTCACAGCCTCCCAGTAAATAGCCGGCCAGCCCCCTGTAGTATATAGCCAGCCAGCCCCCTGTAGTATATAGCCAGCCAACCCCCTGTAGTATACAACCAGTATCCTAAAGTATACAGCCAGCCCCTTCAGGCGGTCCCCGATGCTCAACACGGCTCCTCTTCTGTCTTCTCTCTACTGTAACAGCTGGCGGCGCATACTATGACATCATCAGCAGCCGCATCATAGTGTGCGCCACTATGGCGCGTCTCTGCCAACTATTACAGCAGAGAGAAGACAGAAGAGGAGCCACGACTAGCATCGGGAAGCCGCACTGAGCATCGGGGATGCAGCAAGGTGAGTATGTAAGTTTTGAGGAACGGGTGCACAGAATTACTGTATGCAGTACTTCCTCCGTGCCTTTTACAAGCATCCACATCTGTTGAAGACAACATTGTATGGGGCCTATAACACACCTGGGCTCATAAATACACATACATGCGTTATGGAGTTTATTACTACTAGTTGCCAGGGCACATGTACTTGCTATTTACACAGCAGGTACAGCCTGGGGAATAGTGGTAATACAATTGGTAGGAATAATACTAGTTACATTGCCAGGACCAGCCAAATCTTTGCAATGGGGCCCAATCTTTTCTAGTTATATCCCTGCAAAAACATTAAAAATATTGACTTACCATTACCGTTGCTTCGAGGGTCATTCATTATTTTGTGTATTTGTTTTTGTGTTCCACCTATGAATATGCATGAAAACAATTTAGACACATTACAGATTGAAAATACATTTGCAACTTGGAACCTTACAGCTTTACTTCATTGATTTCCATTTTAGAGCTGATTGGCGCCACTTTCCATTTAACCTAAACTATCAAATCTGTGAAAGGCAGCGTCCTGGCTATAAAACTGGCAATTAACAGGCCATTTTAGGTTTTGAGTGTTTGACTTACAGCTCCATCCAGACAAGGAGATGAGAGCCTTCTTCCTGTGATTAGTGGGTAACCCAGTGACGGGACTAGCAAAATACGAGATATCCCTAATTTTGTGTAAAGCAGATAAGTTTACATCTTCAGTCAATTAGTTCAAGCTATAGCTATAGGTTTATGTTTATTTAATCAAGTGAATGTTTATAGAGTTCTCCCGACTCTTCCTGATGCTCATATTCTGCACTATTTACAGTCCTTTTACATTGTGATGCATACTGTCAGCAGTGTACATGGTTTAGAAAGCTCTGTATCTTATCCACATGATAAGCAATTATTGTGGGAAAACAGATGGTGGCAAATCTGCTGCTGCAAGGTTGTTTCATTCTTATAGAAAAGCCATTTAAGTAGTTATCCCACAAATATATTTATCACTGTTTCTTATAATCTACAGGTTAGATTATCCCAGCACCCCTCTGTTACATTATAGGTACATAGAGAAACCTGCTTTTCTGTTGCTTTAGTCTGGTTTTCACTCAACTGTCGGCAGTTTGGTCATGAGCCAAGGTCTTATCACCTGTGCGGCAGCCCATGAGCAAAGCTTATGTCATGTGCACCAGTGGTTTCCTGCACGCTAAGTCACACAGAGGTATGCCCTCCGGGCGCTGGAGAGGAGGAAGAAGTGACCCCTCCCCCCCTCCATAGAACACAGCGACACATGGCTGCAGACATGGGGAAAGATAGAGTATGTGTGGCACCGTACCGCTGCCGTGCCGCCATTGCCGTCTATGGGAACGTCTATGCGGCCGCAAATTTGGGTTGACATTTATCAGCATTTCTACGTCAGAAACTGCAAAATGGCAATTTCTTGACCACTGCAAGAAGTTGTGATTATTTTTGGGACTATGCCACCTCCACCCCATGTGAGCATGGAGGGTAGCAGCCGCTGGGGATGTGGGCCGCCACAAAATGTTGCTAACGCATGCCTACATACTTTTTAAAAACCTTCATTCTTCTTCAAAATATGCTACAAACAATTGCTTTAGTGTCTTTAAGACACAGATGCTATGTATAATGAGAGCGCCACACTCCTTCTCTAGACTCCTGCACTGCACCCTCATTGTGACACAGACAGCGCAGTTATATCATTGCAAGCCTTCTGAGCACCGTAGGAGACAGCCGGGAGGCATGTGGCCTGTCCTCCCCCTCATATTGTGGCCCCTCCTTCCATCGTTCCCTTAGCATCTTCTCATCTTGTGTCCCCTCCATCTATCTTCCATTGGTCCATGCATCACCATTACAATTATGTTATATTGACCTAGAAATCCGGGACATACTGCCCACTGCAGAGGACAGAGAGGCAGACCCTGAAATCTAGGACTGTCCTCTAAAGGACACCTATCCTTTATTCTATGGATCAGTACAATCACAGAGATACCAAGTTTATATAGTTTAGTTATGTCTTAACACCTTAAAAAAAAAACATAACTTTGTATAAAAAATGCCTTGTAACATTTTTATACCTGTAACTTTTTCATACTTCAGTGTACGGAGCAGCGATATCTAACATATGTATGTTTGTATTTTTTATTTCAGCCCCTAGGTTACTTAAGCCCTAGGTTACTTAAGCCCTAGGTGTCTGATCACTTCTACAATATAAAGCTAAAGCAGATTCTCTATCTTTTTCTACTCCTGTAGTGAGCAGTGTATCAGAATGCCTTCTGAGGTCTCTCCCTTCAGACAGAAAAGGAGGCTTATGATTAACTCTTTCCATATCTAGAGTGTATCTACCTTAAGGGTATCTCTTCAAGGAGATAAGATTATTCAGGGAATGTCTGTAAAGAGTTAAGCCATTAAACCCTTTATTTAAATTCCATTTACTCACAACTGTCAGTGGATACAGGACAGCAAGCTGATTTACCGAAGCCGTTACAGAAGCTAAAGGGAACCTGTTATCAGGAAGGTCATTTTTACATGATGACAGGTTCCATTGGCCTCTGCCTTGATGATTTCAAAAAGGCCTTGTGACTCTGAATAATTCCACTGCATTTGAATCATTTCTTTAGGATTACTTGCAATAAGCAACAACAAAGGCATTTTTTAAATCAACATACTAGATTCTATTGGAACCTGTGTTCAGTAAAAATGACCTTCCTGATGACAGGTTCCCTTTAAAAAAAAGGAAGAAAGGCAGATGAAAGAGAAGGACGTACAATTTCTTTAAATAATATTTTACTTTTGTCATTGGCACTATTCATTTATAATTTTTTTGTTGCACTTTAACTTCTCAGATGCCTTGGTCAAATGTAACCAGAACATGTGAAAAGTTTTTGCTAGACCCCGGGTGCTACTGACCAATTGCATATGCGATCGGTTAGTTTTTCCTTTTGTCTCTAAACGCATCATACTCCAACACCCATCTTTCCCCGCTCTCCATAAGCTGTACTGGCACACACAGGAGTAAAGAAGGCAATTGCGGTAACTTCGGGGGAGCAGGAAAATTGAGTAAATGAGTTGGGCACTCTATGGTCCGGAGGAAGCCGTGTTGGCGAAACCCTGGGTTGGGCGGACATGTGAGACTGGCATCCGGACTATTGCTTTTATTTGTGCAATTTTATATTTTTTAAATATTATTTTATTGAATAAATTAAGACCTGCTTGAACATACTACGCTATCGATGCATAAATCTTTTCCAGCGAGCGGCCACAAATTGTAGTGGGATCGCAGGACGAGAAAATGCAGCGGTTATGTCTGAATAGAGGTCTATTCTCATCAGAAGATCTTTCATTGTGGGAACACGTCTGAAGGACTTTTTACGATTGGTGGAAAGGAAAAATAAACTTTTAGATCTACAGACAAAGACCAAGAATACACTTAAAGAGCTCAGGTCAGAGTATTTTTATTCTTATTTAATAATATGTTCAGCTTTGTTGTTGCCCTGAAATGGCTAATTGCATTAGTAATACAGGCGGTCCCCTACTTAAGAACACCTGACTTACATACGACCCCTAGTTACAAACGGACCTCTGGATTTTGTTAATTTTCTGTACTTTAGTCCTAGGCTACAATAAACAGCTTAAACAGTTATCACAGGTGTCTGCAATTAAGATTCAGTGTTAATCCTGGTTCTTATGACAATCCAACATTTTTAAAATCCAATTGTCAAAGAAACCAAAAATATTTTGACTTGGGTTACAACAATAAAGTATACGGTTCCGACTTACATACAAGTTCAACTTAAGAACAAACCTACAGACCCTATCTTGTATGTAACCCGGGGACTGCCTGTACTGTAAATGTAACTACTAAACAGATTGAGTAGATACATTTGTACAGGTATAAAATTAAATTTAGTATACCTCCCAACTGTCCCGGATTCAGCAGAACAGCCCCGATTTTCAGGGTCGGTCCCGCCCGGTGGGAGGTATGTTTCGGGGATTCATCTGGACTCGACAGCATTGATTACAGTGATAATGCCGAGAGCTGGCAGCTCCCGGCACAATGACTTCTTCTGCTGTGTGTACCAGACCCGACAAGGGATGACATCATGTGAAGAAGCCACAATATGAGAGGGGATGGAGGACATAATATGAGGGAGGATGGATGGCAGGAGGCCACACTATGAGGGAGGATGGGGAATTGGGGGGCACACTATAATGGAGGATGGAGGACACCATATGAGGGGGGATGGAGGACATAATATGAGGGAGGATGGAGGTTAGGAGTTCACACTATGAGGGAGGATGGAGGGCAGGAGGCCTCAATATGAGGGAGGTTGGAGGGCAGGAGGCCTCAATATGAGGGAGGATGGAGGGAGGGCAGGGGGATTGGTAGTGGGCGTGGCTTAGGGCAAAAAGGGAGGAACTTCGTGTGGAGAAAAAGCAGTAACTTAGGGCAAAAAAATTCAGTTGTGCGAATACTGCGCCGCATTTGTTGTCCCTCCGCTGCTATGAAAGTTGTCAGGTTTGCATTTGGCCCCTTTAAGCCAACCGCAAGGCTGATGTGGTCCCTTGATGTGGAGCCACGGGGTCAGCACATGACATTATACAGTATTCTGTAGCCTCATCTGCAGGGGGCGCTCTCCTCCATCCTGTGACAGGAGCACAGCCATGTTTCCGTGTCATAAGATGAAGGTCATAGTAGGCCGCGCATCCCCTGGAGCAGCCTCCAGCACAGAGGAGCTACTGGCTACGTACCAGGGCTAGACTATAACCAGCACCCGCCATGATACCGGTCATGTAGTAATAATAAGTCCGGGGTGATAGTAACTCGTGCGTTCCACCTTGCGGAAGTTGTTGCTGATTTAACCTTTGCTGGCATCGGTGACCCCGGAAGTGATTGGTTTGTGCTGCCCAGAGATCAGCGTGACTTTCACAGGGAGCCTGGCAGCTATGGGTCTCCTGCGAGCAGCCTCTGTCATCGGCCCCTGGGTGTCTCGTCACGTCCGAGTCACAGCTGGGGTTCAGGTAAGTGGTGACACGTGATACCTGTCTGCTGTACCATGGGGGGCTGGGAGGACTGCAAGTCCCAGAATGCGGTGACAAAGAGTAAGGGAGGGGGCTCATCTATGTCCTCTGTCTGTAGTCCTGGGCTCTCCTCTCTGGTGTCATGTCCTGCTCTGTTGTATTATGTTCTCCTGTATCAGGAACAAGGAGTCTATCTGAGATGGAAACCACCTCATTGAGTTCTGTATGTACAGGTGTCAGGCCACTACTAGCCTCCAATTATTGGCCCCTTCGGTTTTATAGCTTTGTAATAAGCTTTGTTATGCGTCTCACCAGAGTATAGTTATCCTCAATTGTTCTTTCCCTTCTTTATAAAATGAGTTTTCCTCTCAAATTAGATGAATAGCAGCACCATTTTACATAGCTATAAGTAACTGGGGAGAAGCGCAAATGTTTAATAATATTAATAGGTATTGACATTTGTGCATTGGTTTTTGTTTTGCAGCTTCCTCTGAACCTTTGCAGACATTGCTCCTCTGGCATCGTTCCCAATGAACGAATTCGCAATATCGGGATCTCTGCCCACATTGATTCTGGTAAAACCACAGTGACTGAGCGGATTCTGTACTACACAGGGCGTATAGCACAAATGCATGAGGTGAGATATATGGTGTAAATCATTACATTTATGATGGTTATTTGTCAGAATTGTGACATATCAGTTGTCTTCCTTGTAGTTTGTTAGATTTAGTCATCCATAGATTTTAGAAGCTTTCTGAAAAAGTCATGCTTAAAGGGCATCTCCTACCAGGATGAAGGACTGTATGCAAATTAGCTTTAGCGGCTCCAGGGTCCATAAGTGTTAATGGAGCCTGGAGCCCCTCGGGCTCCTTTGCATACAGTCCTTCATCCTGATGGTAGATGTCCTTTAATATTGGGGTGCTTCCTTTCAAGCTAGTCAAGAGGTTGTGTTTTTCTTGTTTTAATCCTTGAAAACATATTTCCTATATAAATTTAATCAGAAATATTTATACAAATTGTGTAAATTATCAATTATAGATTGCGAGCAGATACAGAAATCTTCTGTGCATATAAACATGCTGCTTTTCTAAAAAGGTGTTGTATATTTGTTAAGGGGGTGCCATGAATAGGCTTCAGTCTAGTAAGGGGTGTAATGGCGTTGTATACATTTTTATAGTATTACTTTTTTTCTTTTTCAGGTAAAAGGTAAAGATGGTGTTGGGGCAGTAATGGATTCGATGGAATTGGAGCGACAAAGGGGCATTACCATTCAGTCTGCAGCAACCTACACCATGTGGAAGAACACAAACATCAACATCATTGACACCCCAGGTACAGTGCTATACCTATATGGAGCATGTTGTAAATTACATATACCTGCCATGATACTACACATTACAGGTAGGGTGTTGTAAGTTTAAAAAAAAAAAAAAAAAAAAAAACAGCAATCCAGTGAAACTCTATTCTTGGTGGGTGTTCTGCTTTCTGTTGTCACCAGAATGTGACGGCGCCTTGTATGACACCTGGTGACCTTAGCAACCAGCTAAGGTGGTCGTGTTATGGCCTCCATATTGGGCACATGCAGTTAACACATCAGCTTTCAGGAGGTAACAGGAGGACCTAGTGTCCAGTGGCTAAGCTAATTTTAGGTATAAGAAAACCATTTGTAAGGCTAGGACTATGCTGCATTCACTGGATAAGGATCCCTGAACAGAATCCATATGGACAGTAAATTTTCTGTACATGGGTTAGCAGTAGATTGGGATGTCATAGTTACGGTGTACACACTTCAGAGTGTTTCTGCACTAAAATTATTATGGATTGTAAAATCCACAGCTTGCCAATTTCCTGTCCTCGATGCGTAGCAGATTTCTCCTTCTCGGTTGCGGTAGACAAATCCATGACAAAATCCACTATGAAATGTGACTTTTATCCTGAGTTTCATATGGTTTCAGTGCTGACTCTCTACACCCACTGAGGGAGATGTATAAATAGAGTCGGTGAATAGACCAGTCAACTGTCAGACTCCACAGTTGTATTCTGCAGCAGATAAATTGTATCTGGAGTAGTTGTGGAGTCATACTTTTGAGTTTTTGGCCACCCGGTTAGGCCAAACCCCCTTTTTGGACAAATTAGAAAACTGCCTAAAAATGGTCTAAAACCCACAATTGCACAATCGGGTAGAAAGTACTCCACAGTTCTCGCTTAGCCTGGTTGATGAATCTCCCCATTGTGTTTGGGGTTAAAGTTGCGTGTAATCCAGTATCAAAAGCTAGGGGTTCATCATCATTTAGCTTATCATCGTTTAAGATCTTATAACTGATTTGTTGCTGCAATTGTCTTTTCTGGTACAAACACTAACATGTAGCATGATTCATCCTTAGGACACGTGGACTTCACTATTGAAGTGGAAAGAGCCCTGAGAGTGTTGGATGGAGCAATTCTTGTCGTCTGTGCTGTTGGTGGGGTTCAGTGTCAGACCATGACGGTTAACAGGCAGATGAAGAGATATAATGTCCCTTTCCTAACATTTATCAACAAGTGTGACAGAATGGGCTCTAATCCTGAAAGAGCAGTGCAGCATCTGAGGTGACACACTGGATGGCTTATACACGCTTGTATTGTATTAAGATATAGTAAAACTATCTGGTAATTGTTTTCTGTTTTTTGTTAAAGGTCTAAACTAAACCACAATGCTGCATTCATCCAGCTACCTATTGGACTTGAGGGCAACTTTAAAGGAATCATAGACCTTGTAGATGAACAAGCCATTTATTTTGATGGGCAGTTTGGGTATGTGTATCTATATTGTGGACCCTTTTATTGCTCTGCATGTCTTCCCTGGGGTTTAACAAGACAATGAATGTAATTTTAGGCAGCAGATACGCTATGAAGATATTCCAGCTGAGTTCAGGGCGGAGGCTGCAGACAGGCGACAAGAGCTTATAGAAAGTGTGGCAAACTCTGATGATATATTAGGAGAAATGTTTCTGGAGGAGAAGATCCCTACAATTACTGATCTGAAGGTAACCTGCGAAACTGAATACAGATGGTGTCCATAAAGACCATTTTATGTGGTCCATATATGTATTAGTGACCTTAATAAACCGCAGCCTGTGCTAGATATATTTCCTGGAAATCTTTTTTTATTATAATTTTGCCTGTATGTTTTGTAGGAGTGTGTAACCTAAGCTCTGAATACAGTAGTGCAACTCCTGCAAATGCTCTGGGTGGCTCTTTCAGAATGAAGAGTTTTTGGCCCTTTACAATGAACTGTTCTACAGCTGTTCCCTTTTGCTATTAGTGACTTCTGGAAGTATCACTGAGGGGAGAGGCTGTGGTGCAGCACAGTACCGAAAGCTCTTCAGATTGATAAACCCTCCTAAACTACTGATAGATTTTCTGGGTTGGTGTTTGCTGATGTTAACTTATAACTTATGCTTTTCAGTTGGCTATCCGCAGAGCAACTCTGAAGAGGGCATTTACCCCTGTATTAGTGGGGAGTGCTTTGAAGAACAAGGGTGTCCAGCCACTTTTGGATGCTGTGTTAGAGTACCTTCCAGACCCATCCGAAGTTCCAAACTATGCAATTCTGAATACAGAGTAAGTGTAAGGCTACATGCACACTAACGTGTGCCCAGCCGTAGCCGGATGCACGCTGGATAGAAGTAGTCTCTATTGTTGCAAGCTCTTGCCCATATATATGCCACCACATCGGCAGTGTGGATGGGGCCTAACAGAGAAATTAGATGTTTGAGTGATGTGTTGCTGTAGGAAGAGGGCCTTATTATAAAAACAAGTGTTTTTGTTTTTTTTAATACATATATATTTGTTTAGTAGAAAATGATAGGGTTGATGAAATGTATCTATTTTTAGTAATTCGGAAGAGCCTACCAAAATTTTGATGAGCTCGGCAAGAGATGATTCCCATCCGTTTGTTGGACTTGCGTTCAAACTGGAAGTAGGTGCTAAATACTGAATTAATTGTGAACTATCCTAGCTGGGGACGAATACAGCGGGACCATATGTTGAGTACATTAATAGGAGCTTAGAAGGGTTTTATGCCAACAATACTGCAACTTTATAATACACTTTGCTTTATTGCCCCTTTTTTCATGCTGTCTGTATTGACCATGGATAAAATCCTTCATTGTTTATATCTTGCAGCTGATTTTTGTCCAGACCCTGCTTGTTACAAGCTATTTGTATAGTTATGTATCGCTATTTTGTATCAGCAGTTGATAGCTGACCAGCAGCGTTGACACTATGGTGCAAGGACTCCCATCCATTGCACTGTTCACTGTCCATGAGATTTGGCCAGCACATGGGTCTGTTTCCACAGACCAAGCATGTTTGTGTGCAGGGGGCCTAAAGCTGTATTCAGACATTCTTAAAGCATCTGTATTATATTGTCTGATCACCCTACAGATCAAACATGACATTAAGATCGCTGTGCTGCTGCCACATAGTTAGGGCAAGGCTTTCAGGCGTCTGAGTGATCCTGGGCATCCTGGGTAGCAGGGTTTTGTATTGCTAGTGAGCTCACAGGGGGTTTCCTTGACTGTCACTGTGATATTGTGTTACCAGGATATTATTGTATTGTGTGTGTTTTTTTTTGGTTATTTCATTTAATTGTTATTTTTTTTTTCAAACCATGCATAAGATATGTTTTACAGCTTACAGAAACCTGCTTTGCAATGATTATGTTTGGCTTGATAACAATAAGAATATTGATAATCTTAAGACATTAACTGAATTGTTATCTGTATTCCTGATGTCTGCTGCAGGCTGGTCGTTTTGGTCAATTAACATATATTCGAGTGTATCAGGGGATGCTAAAGAAGAGCGATTACATCTACAATACAAGGACTGGCAAGAGAGTGCGTGTACAGAGGCTGGTGCGCCTCCATGCTGACTCAATGGAGGTATGGTTCTGTTCTGCTAACCTATTGCCAGTACAGTTTAGTCCAAATACATGAGTTTAGTGCCCATTTTACCTGTGTGTGGTACACAAACCTTTCTGAAGAATTGGATTACACATTTGTGAGCGAATAGATATTGGCAAAACAATTCCTTTCATTGTTACTCAAATCTCATGTATCCTCTAGTACGAACTACTTCACAGTCCATTAATAGTACATTTTACATAATGTTATAGTCTGGAGGAAGTAAAGTCTTAAATATTATGTCTTATGCAATCCTTTTTGTTTTTCTGTGTTCACAGGATGTTGATGTAGTGTATGCGGGAGACATCTGTGCCCTGTTCGGTATAGACTGCGCTAGTGGGGACACATTTGCCAGCAAATCCAATGACAACCTTTCAATGGTTAGTTGTACTCTTTAACATAGCAATGCTGTATGAAATAAAATAAGGAGATATGAGTTCTGTGGCCTGGATTTGATAATCCAGGAGTATTTTCTTTGTACTCCTGGCGTATGATATTGATCACTTGTTGCAGTTTATGATGAAGTATTTCCAATTGTATTTCTGTGCATGATTTAATGTGTTTTTCATTGTTTGAACCTACAGGAATCCATCCATGTGCCAGACCCAGTCATTTCTGTAGCAATAAAGCCTGGTAACAAGGTAGGATACCATCGTGTCACATGACTGATTGTGTGATTGGCGTTTATTATAATAATTTCAAGCTACCTGGTAAAATATATAAATTTTCCTAGTGGGGGCTTTACTAAGCCAAGTAAAACAACTGGAGGACATGATTTTATTATCCACATTTAACTAGGGGCCATGGCTTAGCAGGAAAGGGCATGACTTCTCAATAAGGTGGCATGCTTAAAAATATGTGACAAAGTATTGACACAAAATTGTGGTGTTCACTGAACTAACTGGTAGATATAGATTGATCATGTAAATCTCCTGCATCAGACAATACATAAATCTGGTGCATTTTTAGACTGTTTAGTTTTACACTGTAAATATTAGACTGTTTTGATTATGATATATGTCTAGAGTGTAAGATATGTATAAATATATGATGACCCAAGTCCTGCAAGTCTCATCTGTCATGTCTAGCCCCAGATGTCCTACTACATATCATGTCTTTGCCAATGAACATTACTTGACAGAGGGGCAGTCGGTGAAGAGCTGTTGCGTCATACGCCAGTCTTGATCTTCTATCTCCTGTCTGGTATAGAATTGTGCGATTATCTTCGCCAATCTATACTAAATAACACTAAGCGGAACTAGATTCTGTTTAGCTGCCATTAAATCTGGCCAAGGCTCACACTGTAAACTCTAGCTGCCCATGTGGTGCTAGCACAGAGATGGTGAAGGCTAACATTAAAGACCGTGCCTTATCTGGGGTTCCAGGAGGCTGCACTGTATGGAAATGATTGTATCTACAAAAATGCTGCAAACCCTGTGTGAATGCAGACTTAAAGCTACAATAATTCTTTTCGTTCCACTAGAATGATCTGGACAAGTTTTCTAAAGGCATCAATCGATTTACACGAGAAGACCCGACCTTCAGAGTCCACTATGAAACTGAGAGTAAAGAGACCATTGTATCCGGCATGGGAGAGCTGCACCTGGAGATATACGCTCAGGTAATGCAATAGAAAATGTTGCCTGCATCTATAAGAAATATAACAGGATTGAATTGCGAAATTAATTTATTTGCAAACTTTCTTTGTTATTTTCATTATTTAGCGACTTGAAAGGGAATATGATTGTCCTTGTACCATGGGAAAACCTAAAGTTGCCTTCAGAGAGACTGTAGCAAAATCTGTACCGTAAGTAGTATTTGGAATTTTTTATGTCCTCGAAGCCTTGTAAGCTCATGAATGCCGGCTGCTGTTCTCATCTGGGTTGAATTTAGGCAGACGTTTATAATTGTTGACTTTTAGCCCTCCTGAAGGGTCCCAAAGAGCTTCTATCCACCAGGGCTCCATTTCCTGCAATTCAGAGTGTTATCAGTACATCACGCTATATTTTATCTGGACGCACATTCTGTTGAGTCCATCTCTGTAACTCTGATAGTAGCAATGTTGTTATTACAAAATCAGTGAGTCATAGTGGTGTGCTAAGAAGAGGATTTTAACCTCTTCAGGACCACCCATGGTTTTGATACGTTGCAGGAAGTCTTGTACGCTGCACAGAGTTACAGATAACTCCTCCAATTCTGAAGCTGCATCTCTGCTATCCCATTTCAGCAATTAAATATTATTTGTGTAATGAAAAGTTATAGGACTGCGATATACTTTCTGTATCAGTTCCTCACAGTTTTTTTTCTAGATCTCTGCTTGCTGTAATTCTATAGGAAGCTCCTTTTTTTTTCTTTCAGTTGACAGAATTCTGTCCATGGTCATGTGATGTAACACGGGTGCATGGGCCGTAATCAGAGATGTGATATGTAACGAGCCGTGCACGTGTGTGACATCACATGATCAGGGACCGGTTTATATGCACAGGAAGTAAATAATGAAGCATCTTATAGAACGACATTAAGCAGAGATCTAGAAAACCATAAGGAATTGATAGAGAAGATTTATTGTATAATTGTAGAACTTTCCATTGTACAGACAATAATATTTATTTGCCGATATGGGAACACCATTTTAAGGAAAATCTGAGACCAAAAACTGAGGCCTCTGGGTATTGGATCTCTGTGACAGCCAGTCCTATCTTGTTTTGCTTTTCCAGTTTAGGCACATGAATGTTATGGGGAGAAGGGTATTTGCCTCTGAGTCTGTATGATTTGCATGGCCATTCACCTGTGGCCACTCTGTATTGTTAGTGTAAGTTTGCTGTGAAATATCCTCTCAGGAATTTTTTTGTGATGGAAATGCCACATGCATTTCAGCATTTGCTATGCAAAAATCTACAATGCACATCTAGGGCAATTGCAATCTTAGATTCTCATATTTCCTGTATTTTAATAGGATAATACATTAGGACATATTGGGCATTGTCATCCATGTGGAAGTCGATTAGCAGAGACTTTTATTTATGCCTGATGTGGATAGAATTGTTACTGTTACCTTTCGTCAGGGACTCATCATAATTTAAAATGTGTGGTCAGATTATCTAGGAAATATCCCATGAAATCAAGTGATTTTGTATACTATTACCTGTGTAGTCATCTGGTGGATCCGCGTTTTGAAGTGGAATTCTAGAGCATTGTCGTTCCTTACCTGCAAGTGTTAACCAAGAGCAGTTTTGTAATAAATATCCAGATTGCTATTATGTTAACATTTCATACTACAGTATATATCTATTTGTGAATAAGAACTCGGATACTGCAAAACACTCCCACCGTTGCCCATGTAATGCTTCCTTTAATATAGACATTGCTGTACATGGAAATGAACACCTTAAAGGGAGCATGATGTCAACTTTCTGAACAGTAGGGGCAGTCTCAGTGATGGGACCCCCATGGATCACCTTTGGAGAGCTCCTTGACTTGCACAGGCTGCCCCGTTTATCTCTATGGAGCTGATGGAGATTGCTGAGCGAAACCAGCTGCTCGGGTCATCACTCGGAGCTGAAGAGGAGTGCAACGAGGGTACATCGGCCCCCTGTTCTCATGATCCGCGGCGGGTCCCATCACTGAGACACCTATTGATCAGCAAGTTAAGCCTTACCTTGTGGATAGGGCCTAACTTGCTTGATGGAAAAACCCCTTTAAGTGGAGGGCTAAATGGTGACTTGTGGCCAGGAAACTTTAGGTTGCAAATATTATGCTGCTAGCTGCACTAATGATTGTGAAGGTGTTTATAGCAGGGGTTTTCTTCTGGCAATTATTAGGCACATTTTGCATATAACAACATTGACTATTTTTTGTAATTCTGGAAGTCCTTCTTCATCCATTCAGTCTGCAAATATGGCTGTATACTCCCAGGAAAGTGGTGGAGCAGGCCTAGTATATCTGCCCCACTGTGTCATGTACAGTGTTCAGAAAGCTTAGAACTGGGGCATGTATTACACAATGCACTGGTGTAAGTTGGCTCCTTCATAGACTGCTGTTTTCAGAGATGCCTCCTTCTCTGGCAGGGGTTTTGTGAGTCTTGTGTCTCAAAAGCTTCATCATATTTGATGTGGTTATTGGATGCTATTTTGTAACCTAAAAGTTTCTTAAGCAACTTGCAAACAGTTTGGAGAAAAGGAGTCCATGCTGTGGCTTACAAAGAGGAACATTGCATCAGCTTGTAAGCAGCATGTACAAGCCTTGCAGTGGAACCTGTCATCATAAAGGTAATTATTACATATGAGAGTTTCCAATATCTTCTGGCATTTCAAAAATGCCCTTTTGGTGCATCTGAATAATTCCACTGCTTTTCAATTGTTTCTTACTCGTGGCTCCCTGCTAGCATCATCTGGTGAGTCCCAGGGGGCGGGGAGAAGGAGTTCAAATAAGAATTGCTTGTGGCAGTGAGCTGACGTAAGCGGAGGAAGGGAGCAGGAGAGGCTGAAGGAGGGCAATGATTGAGGGTGAGAGGGGAGGAGAAATTGAGAAGAGGACTTGTGCCTTTTGAACTGCCGTGCCTCCTTCCCTTCAGATAATGTTAAAGAAACAATGAAAAAGCCATGAAATTAATCAGATGTGCCACAAAGACATTTCTGAAATTAACAAGCCAGAGGATATGGGAACCTGTCATCATATAAACAATTACCCCCCTGATGACAGGTTCCCTTTTAAGCTTCTCTTAAAAGTTGTAATAGCACGTGCTTCGGTCCATTAATCTTTTCCTGTTGGCAGCAAAGTTAAAAGTAAAGGAGTTTTCTGCAATAGTTGCACTTACCACCTGCTTAACGCTGTCAATGACAACAGAGCGGTAGTATGTGTCTTCTGTAGCGTTCTGACACTTGACGAAACTAGAAGCAGCGAGTGCCAGATACCAGATGGGCTTCATATCAGGTGCTATGTTGCCATCTTTATCTGCAATATCAAAAAGTGATGGTATGAGAGCGCTGTCATAGCTGGTAGCATTCTATGCCTTTGGACCCTTTCACACACGGGTATGCTATGCCCAGCCCGGCTGGAGAAGGCAAGGCGAGCACTCCTCACCCATCCCCTCTCCATACGAAGCAGTGCAGCTGCTCTGTATTTCTCGCCAGAGATGGAACAGGATTTCTTTTGACTGTGACACACGTTGTGCTCATCTTGCCTTTCACAATTCACTTCTGTGATGGCCAAAGGGCAGCTGCCGTTGGTACACCTAATATACCGTATTTTTTGGACTATAAGACACACTTTTTAGCAAGAAAAAAATCTTGCTAAAAAGTGCCTGCATCTTATAGACCTCAGGTCAGGAGGATCCAGCTCTGCCAGACCCTCCTGACTGCTGTAATGGAGATTGGATAATGCCCTAATATAGAGCCTCCGCAATCTCTAAGATGCCCAATCTCTAAGAGAGGAGCCTCCGCACTGCTCTCCCCTCTGCCAAGTGTCCTACAGGACCTGTGTTGATGTCAGAATCATGTGACTGATCACATGCTTCTTACATCACCACATACTGCCGAGAATGAGGACATGCTTACTAGGACAGGGTAAGAGGAAGGGGGGAAGGATTCTGTGTGTGTATAGTAGGGCTGTGTGTGTAACTGTATGGATGAAGCAGAGCTGTGTGTGTAAATGTGTGGATGAAGCATAGCTGTGTTTCCTGTGCTTTAGTGCGACCAACAGGGATATTTTAATTGGTGTAAAATATATTTTTCCTTTTTTGGAAGCCTAAATCTGGGGTGCGTCTTATAGTCTGAAAAATACGTTAATTTTCTGTGAAAGGGGCCTTAGCTGGTATCATTCCCACAGGTTACACGCATTACAAACATTACCTGGAATTTCTTCTGCGGCTAGTGGTACAGAGCGATGCTTCATATTGTTGTAAAATTCCTGGTCTTTTGCAGTGGTGTTGTTCTGCGGCTCGCTCTGTAGTTTGTATGTTACATTGGGGGCGCTTTGCTTGTTGGTGGGGTAGAGCACCTCAGCTGTACACTGTATCGGATTTTGCTGAGGAGGAAATAAAACGTGACTAAAACCGCGAAAAGACCATGTAGGTAGAAGTTTCTCGTACCCTATTGTCCCAGGTGGTGGAGGTTGAATGTTAGGAGTGCACACGAGGTTCTGGCTTGAAATTGCAACAGCTTTAGAAAAGGAGGAAGTTGTAGCATACATCAGTGTGTAAGTAGGCAATGGAGACCTACGCGTTTCAACTTGTCTAAGCCTTACTCATGGTAAGGCTGAGTAAGGCTTAGACAAGCTGAAACGCGTAGGTCTCCAGTCACCTGTCATCAGGTCTCTGTCACTAGTCCTGTCACTACTACCTGTTGGAGCAGCTCACAAGAATCCAATCCCTGCCTTTATCTAGTTATTTCATACATTAATCACTGAAAAATCATCTTTTCTTTATTATGTAAATGAGGCTGTTCACATGGTCAGAGGCAGTGATGTCACTCCTGTTACCCCTCCCCTCTCCTCCCCCTGCTCATGTTTGTGTGTAATGTATAGTAAAGCATGGCTGGTGTGTGTGCTGCATCTGCTGACATGCTGCATCCTCCTAATACACAGAGACACAGACATCAGCTACACAAGTAGCTGGAGCTGTTGTATCTGTCCTATACACACACAGGCTGCAGGGGGCCCCAGCAACAGGAAGCACATCATTATGCAGCCTTACATCATTATACAAGCTGTCAGTCAAGCACTGGGGGTGTGGCTGTACCTCCCACTCATGAATAAGGTGGACAGCTTGAATATGCTAATGACTCATTGGGCATTTCACAGGTCATTTGCATACAGCTTTAGAACCTCATTGCTTAAAGGGGTATTCCGGGAATATGAACGTCTGACACAAAAACCCTTGATGATATAAATAAATGAATACAACAATACTCAATGTCATTAGTCACAAAACGGAGCTAAAATAATATGATTTTATGATTTATGGCCTCTCTAAAGTAGGTGGAGTTATCACTAAGATGGCCGCCACTGGAAACTACAAGTTCCATGATCCTTTAGTTCTCAGTAACTCCTCCTACCACTTATGCTCTACTAACAGTGATGATGTAACAGGTTTTCTTGCTCTGTAACCATAGTAATGATGTGTAACTGCCATCACCACAACACTGGCCATACTGGATGCACTGCAACCAACCGACTACAGCCAAACGTAGTGGTGATCACATGACCCTGCCCAGGCAGGTACAGGACATGTGATGTGGACATGTGACCAGCGGCCATCTTCTTTTCTGCGACGGACCGCGCGGAGGAAATTAACGGACTGATTAAAGGGCCGGTAGCATTTTAATTCTTCATTACAGTCTATGTCACCAGCATTTTCTGCTAAGGGGAGCAACATTTTAAATAACAACTAATTACACATTAGCTTATATTTTGAGTGCCCACTTGTATATGAATTATGCTGATTCCTGGAATACCCCTTTAAGTTTACAGGCATGTAGAGGGACAATGAAGGGATAGAGACAATGCTCTCTAATGGCAGTTTATGGAAATATATTTAGATTAGGGGGGTTATTTTGCCTGATGGGTTCTCTTTAAGTGTTTTTACCCTGTTGGATGTGCTACGACTGGCTCCTTTTCTAAAACGTGACTAATTTGACTACCCCAAATGATCCACATTAGGACTGTACCACCTGTGAATCCTAAAGCAATGAGTCCATGTGGATTTTACGATATTGCTACATATACCTTGATGCCAGTACTAATGTGATCACCGCCCTTCTCTATATCCTGACTGCTGGGAACTAGCACCAAACCAGTACTAACCTGATGTCTATAATTACATAATCCACGTATGCATCCACTATGACACCTGGTTATTACATTGTCAGTCTGTTCTGTAGACAAACCCATTTCGAAGTTGCAAAGAGCTTCTAACATAAAGGTGGGCGATGTCCTAACAGGCGGCTGGATGTGTTCACTGCTGTCCCTGAGCAGGTCATGTCCTTTTTATACGGATGGCAATCCCATGGTTGGGACTATCCCAAGGAAGGTGCTGAAAAGGGGATAAGTATCTACTGCTGGGAGTCCTCCTTGTGAGTGACCATTACTCTATTCACTCTTTTGGGGTTGTTTTTGTCTTTTACAGCAGAAACCTTACTAGAGTTAGTCCCCAGGCCCATGAACATCGTGTACCCTTGGGCCGCAAGCAACAGACTCGTGTATCATAGAAAATACTGCAAGCTCGGACAGAAATGGGTCATACTGCATCACTTGTGGCACGGGCATAAAAACAATGGTTAGCAATCGGATACATGGGGGGAGATTTATCTTCACGTTTCTGAAGTAAAACTGTTCTAGTTGTCTATGGAAACCAATCAGAGCTCAGCTTTGATTTTATAAACAGCTGTGGGCGAATGAAAGCTGAGCTCTTATTGGTTGCCATGGGCAACTAGAATAGTTCTGCTCTGAGAGACTTATGATAAATCTTCCCCATGGAGTCTTCCTTCTAGTCATGGGATAAAACTGAGGATCAGAAGAAAGCGGATCCTTTTCCAATACAGACTCCACAGCAAAAGGGTTATGTAAACGTTAGTTTTTCACTTGTTGGTGTGTGTGACGGATAGTAATGGGGTCCTTCTTAGTTACTGATAACCTAAACCTGCATCCGGAAAACCTCTTTACCGTGTAGATGTGATACATACATATGTGGCAAGTATGAATAATGATGTGTTCTGGATAAATTATTCATGCTGTAGGATGCGGGCCAAAGCACATCGGTCTATCCTGCTAGACTAGTGGAACCTGTACAATCGCAGATCATGACAGCTTCATATAGGAACATGCGGAAATGTATTTATTACAAGCTTTGCACCAGTACTTTGGTAACAATTCCCCTGATTTGGGATTTTTTAAATTAAAAATGTAGGGTTGGGTAACCAGAGGTTGACTGTAGTTTGACATAGTTACATAGGGTGGACTAAAAAAAGACAAGCATCCATTAAGCTTGACCGGGGAAGGGATGTGCTGGGGATCAGTGTAATGTTTTTTTTGACAACATAACCATCAATGTTATTTTTCTATACAAAGGCATCCAGGCTTTTTTTTTTCGTTTTGGCGTTTTCTGTTTTCCTCGCATAGACCAGCTCCATAAGATTTATCATCATTAATTAAAAAATGGTGCAAAATTGTAACAACCACAATTCATGATGTGGAAGGTTTATTCAGGGGGGGTACATGTTTTATCCCATAAATGTACAGATCAGCAAATAAACACTCACCTCATTCACAGAATCTTTTATAGCAAATTCCACGTTATATTTATTTCCCTGACCTGCAATGATCTGTTAAAAAAAAATATATAAATAACAGCGATGTTATAATATATATATAAGTAACTGAAAGATTAATTAATTTATTAAATTTTTTTTTTAGTTCTTTGAGGCCCAGTTCACACCTGAGTCAGGTTTTTCTGTAACATACTTGAAAACTTAAGGTGAACAGAAAGTATTCTGTTTCCTATAGACATCAATGTAAGAAAGGTTTCCTTCTATAACCGGAACCTGACGAATGTTTATGGTGTGAACTTGGCCTAAGAGATGTTACAGTGAAGGTGTGCTCAGTCTCCTGGACTGCTGCAGTCACTCTTACCTCCTTCCTGGCTTTTGTCACCCCCTGCACTTCCATGAACCGGTTTGGCCCCCCTCGATCGTAGTTAATTTTGTCGCCGGCCAAACCTGCTGCTCTGGTGGCCGGGTAATATGATGGGTTTATATCTTCCATGTTTCTTCTTTTCGAAGTCACCGCTGGGACAAAATGCAGTGTAATGCTGTTACTTCCATGTGATATATGAGATTGCAGAACTACGTACAGGCGAGGGATAGGCAGCTGTGATCAGGAAGCTCCAGGGGTGAGACGTCATGGGAAGGCGGGGGAGGGAATGGACTGTGGACTCGGAGACTGCCAGCACCCAGATCACACTCGTCTTACTGAGTGGTGGGTTCCTACAGAAGAAGGAACATTGCAGAATTTAGGATGAAATTTAAAACCTTAGGCTTTTTGTTTCCTTGGGTTTTGTATATATTACATCTCTGATCTGCTGCTGACTCTAATTGACAACTCTGAAGGTTTCAGATCTGAAATCTCTTGACTTTGTCTCTTGCTGTGGTTATTTGACTTGTGACAGATCTTTCATTTCAGACCCTGCACTAGAACAATTGTTTTAAAATACAGCACAGAAGTATAGTATAGTATAAGGGTTACTGATTCACAGTCTCCAAAGACACCTATGACACCCTGTTATGGAAATATAGGACATGTCCTGTCATCCCTGTATTTTGCCGTATTAGTGTGCTGGCCGCTAGGCTTTCTATAGAGGGGGGAGGAGCCCTTACCCCTCCTCCTGCACCCAGCCGAACATCTGTTAGTGTGCACGAAGCCTTACATTGTACAGTTTAAAAGAGACATTTGTCCATCAAGTTCAACCAAGGAAGAAAAATAAGGGAATGTAATAGAGCACGATTCTATGTAGTAATGGAACCATCAGTGTTATTTTGAGTAAAAATGCATCTAGACCCTTCTTTGAAGCTCTTTGCACTCTTTGTGACCAGCACCTGAGGCAGGTTACTCCATAGATTGACACTTCCTACAGTAAAAAAGCCCTGTGGCCTCTGGTGATGCAACCTTGTTTTCTCCAGACAGACGGTGCCCCCTTGTCTCTTGATTTAACCTGTAAATACTTTGTACAAATAATATAGGGAAGACCATTTATAAAAATTAATAATGTCCTGCATTTAATGACACAATCTCACATAAAATGCAGCTGGTGGTCACCATCTAAACATTCTAGGTTCTCATACCCCATTGTTAATAGCTGATTGTGATGGGGCAAGTCAAGGTGGGTCCTTTTGCCTTCAGTGGTTGTGCAGGTAAAATGTAGTGGTTTTTGTCATTCTTTCAGTAGAGTTAATCCTCCATACTGCGGTCTGCCAGAATCGTACTTATACTTAGATATAGCAAATGTCAATTCTAGTTGAGATTCCCATATACTGTAATAGTGCATATGTTTGTAAGACGGCCATACAGCAAGTACTAGAAGCCATCGAGCAACAAAGAATGAGATTGACTCCTGTGACTCCATCTGGGAGTTGTCATTGCAGCATTGATCAATGAGATTTTCTGTAGAACACAGCCATATCTTTTATAATAGTGATGATATTATTGCTACTGTAGATGGCATGATATAATATTCTCCATTGTCAGGTTTGATTTCACTCATAAGAAGCAGTCTGGTGGGTCTGGTCAGTATGGTAAAGTCATTGGATTCATCGAGCCACTGGAAGCAGAAAACTACACAAAAGTGGAATTTGAAGACCGGACTGTAGGAACAAATGTCCCCAAACAGTTTATTCCTGCTGTGGAGAGGGTGAGTTACTTCCCCCAGTACATGGTTATAACTATACAGGCTACTTCCAAGGGTGTTGGGCATCTAATTCATATCTGTAACCATTTATCAGTCTCTCCTACCTGCAGAGGGCAAGATTTCGGGTCACTAAAAACACATTGGGCTGTATGTATCAGTTTTTCGGCTGCCACTTTTTCATGTTTCCTGAAGTTGACCTACTTAATCATTGCAAGTAGTGTGATGAGTTGCCATGGGCGGAGCTCTCTCCATACGCAGCTGTTACTACTGCGGTCGGTGCTACCATTTCATGTAGGACTGCCATGTGTAATGATCTCTAATAGCCAGCAGATGGCAGGCTATTGGAGATCAGCAGTAGAATTGCTATATACTGCAATACATTAATATTGCAGTATATAGTATGAGCAATCAGACCCTCCAGGGTTAAAGTACACTGGAGGGTCTGAAATAATGGTAAAAAAAATAAACAGTTTAAATCACCCCCTTTCCCTAGAACACATGTAAAAATCATAAACATCCCCACTTCCCTAAATGCCTGTTCTGTCAAAATACAGGCGGTCCCCTACTTAAGGACACCCGACTTGCAGACAACCCATAGTTACAGACGGACCCCTCTGCCCACTGTGACCTCTTGTGAAGTTCTCTGGATGCTTTACTATAGCCCCAGACTGCAATGATCAGCTGTAAGGTGTCTGTAATGAAGCTTTATTGATAATCCTTGGTCCAATTAAAGCAAAAATTTTGAAACTCCAATTGTCACTGGGACAAAAGAAAAAAAATATAAAATATACAGTTTCGACTTACATACAAATTCAACTTAAGAACAACCCTCCAGACCCAATCTTGTATGTAACCCGGGGACTGCCTGTATAAAAAAGATTATTCCCAGCCGTGAACACTGTAAGGGAAAATAGCGCCCAAATGTCCGAAATGCCACTTTTCCCCCATTTTTCCATTTATCTATGGATATTTGGATAAAATAAAAAATGATTAAACAGTCATCAAACAATAACACCTTACATAGACCCATACACCAAAGTGTGAAAAAGTTATTGACCTCAGAATTTGGCAAAATGGAAAATATTTTTTGTGTACAAAAGATTAGAATTTTAAAAAATCTATTAAAACCTAATAATTTATATACATTTGATATCCTTGTCACCGTACCAACCCAAAGAATAAAGGGGAAGTGTAATTTGGAGCGCAGAATAAAACCTGAGCCCACAAGAAAATGCCACAAATGTGTTTTGTTTTTGTTTTTTTTCCGTCAAATTCACTGCACTTGGAATTTTTTTTTAAATTGCATGGAATATTAAAAGGCGTCACTAAAAAGTACAATTTGACCCGCAGATAGCAAGCCCCCACACATCTTTGTAAACGTAAAAAAAAGTTTCTTGTAGCATATCTGCTACAGATATAGAGCCGATATAAGATATAGAGCCGACTCCCCTGGTATAACATGTGAATGAATTCCCTTTATGATGAATGGCATACTGTCCAATATCATTGATGCCTTATGCACGCACAATACTTATGAGCTATGTATTTTGTTTCTTAAAGGGTTTCCGTGAAGCCTGTGAGAAAGGGCCTCTAACGGGACACAAGATTTCTGGTATACGTTTTGTCGTGGAAGATGGCGCTCATCACATTGTAGATTCCAATGAAATCTCCTTCATCAGGGCAGGAGAAGGAGCCTTAAAGCAAGGTATCTGGGCCTTTGTCCCCTATTGGGAGTAGTAATATAAATTTATATACTATTGCATCTGCATATTTTGCAGCATATTGGATTTGATTATATTAGTTGTCTGGTTTAGGCCTTTTCTTTGAATCATGTTAACATGTTCTACCTTTGCTGAACAAACTTCCCATGCCACATACAGTTTATTAAAGGGGTTGTCTTAAAGTTGTTAAAACAGCAATGGACGAACGACACCGGCATCTCTCACCCCCTCCTCCTTTCCCTGGTGCCGCCGTGTGCCCACCGTACTATGGTACGGCAGGCACACGTCATGTGAATGTAGCCTAAGCTCCATTCTTCTCTATACAGCTGATCTGCAATACCAGCACCAACCATGGTCGGGTGTGGCGCTATTTTTGGAAAGCGGCATGATTTTCAACCTCCGGACAACCCCTTTAAGTGTGTTCCATAGGCCCATGCTAGCCCTCCTACACAGTGTCTCCCACTTCGTTCTGACAGAGCTTCTGCCTACTTTGTGTCCTACCTACCCTTTCGTAGAACCTGAGCCAGCGGCTAACCTGATTTTCTGTCCCTGTCCATGGTTATGTTTTTTGTTTTTTGGGCCCACAAACATCCAATGGCAACCCTGTCATAACTCTTTCCCGAAGTCTGTGCCTTAAACTATGCAATAGATTTCAGAACTAATGTTGTGGGGCAGTATATTTATTATTTATAAGATATATTGAATTGTACCATGTATTTTGTTTTGTGTCAGCTTTGGAGCAAGCAACTATCACCATCCTGGAACCAATAATGTCAGTAGAGGTCAACGCACCAAATGAATTCCAAGGAGCTGTGATTGCCGGCATTAACCGCAGACATGGTGTTATTGTAGGCCAAGATGGGGCCGAGGACTACTTTACAATTTATGCAAATGTAAGTACATGAAGAGTACTACAACTCTTACTTTATTATTTCATTGCAAATTCTCCTCTAAGGCCTCATTCACATGACCGTATTTTCAGTCCATGTGTACACATTGCATACTGCCATTCAGTTTTCTCCATGGTATGCAATTTTCCTGTCCTGAACATAGACTTGAAAACCATTGGATACATACCACCAAGCCCAGGGCCCATTCTGGGCATTTTCCTGCCTGTGGCTAATCTTGAAATAACAATATATACAAGCAGGACCCTCCCCTCAGGTACTATATACAGACAGGACCCCATAGATAGTGGGTGTATGTATACAGCTCCCCAACCCTAGGTAGATGGTATACACTGGTATAATAATACTCGCCTTCAGGGCCCTCCTCGGCCACAGTGTTTGGCTATGCAAATGAGCTGCGTTCTACATCAGAGGTAAGTGTGCTGCTGAAAAGCACATCTAAAATGGGTATTTATGGCTAGTGTGCCAAGCTGCTTTGGTTCCATAAATTACATAGCCAATAGAACAGGAGATTGTTGGAATACAGAAGAGAACGTAGATTCAGTCCAATATCCTATATAATTATAAACATTGTACCTTACATACACCTAGTTGTCCACAACTTCCCATAAATATACTTAGATTATATATTTGTTCTACTAAGCTCCCGTACATACGACATAGAGGTCTATGGCAACTGGTCACAGTGTGGTGAGCACACAGTGTTGCTCCTCGGTTGCTCTGCTTTCTTATAGAGAGGGGCCCGGCGGTGTGTTATGTAAGTTGTGGCCCGGACAAGGACCTATTTCCCCAGCCACCGTGGTCTCTTCTGCTCTTGTCCTGCCGTGTTTGCTGTAAAGTGACACAGGCCATGCAGCGATCTAATAGATTGGTCTAGTAGTAAGCACTTGGCAACATTGTGATAGTCCTTACTACTGGTGATCTGCCGCCCCTTGCATGGGCCCGAGATATGTCTTCTGTCCAGGCCCATCTCCTCAGTACTGATCACTTTATGAGAGTGTTTATATGTATCGTCAAAGCCACATTGACAGGTTTTCGCTATTTGGTACCTTTATGCACGCAGATATGCTTGATTTACAAATACAAGTTCCTTCTTTATATCGTACAGTATATATAGTTGAGTATAAGCCTAGGCACCTAATTTTTCCACCAAAAACACCGAAAACCTATTGACTCGAGTAATAGCCAAGGCTTGGAAATGCATTGGTCACAGCGTCCCCAGTGTATAGCCAGCCAGCCCCCCTGTAGTGTATAGCTCGCCTGCCAGCTCCCCCCTGTAGTGTATAGCTCGCCTGCCAGCTCCCCCCTGTAGTGTATAGCTAGCCTGCCAGCTCCCCTGTAGTGTATAGCTCGCCTGCCAGCTCCCCCCTGTAGTGTATAGCTAGCCTGCCAGCTCCCCTCTGTAGTGTATAGCTAGCCTGCCAGCTCCCCTCTGTAGTGTATAGCTAGCCTGCCAGCTCCCCTCTGTAGTGTATAGCTAGCCTGCCAGCTCCCCCCTGTAGTGTATAGCTAGCCTGCCAGCTCCCCTCTGTATGTTAGCTAGCCTGCCGCCCCCTCTGAGTGTATAGCTAGCTGCCAGCTCCCCTCTGTAGGTATAGCTGCCTGCCGACTCCCCCCTGTAGTGTATAGCTAGCCTGCAGCTCCCCTGTAGTGTATAGCTAGCCTGCAGCTCCCTCTGTAGTGTATAGTAGCCTGCCAGCTCCCTCGTAGTGTATACGTAGCCTGCCACTCCCCTCTGTAGTGTATAGCTAGCCTGCCAGGCTCCCCCCCTGTAGTGTATAGCTAGCCTGCCAGCTCCCTCTGTAGTGTGATACTAGCCTGCCAGCTCCCCCTGTAGGGTATAGCTAGCCTGCCCAGCTCCCCCTGTCGTGTTATAGTAGCTGCCAGCTACCCTGTAGTGTATAGACTAGCCTGGCCCAGCTCCCCCTTGTAGTGTATAGCTAGCCTGCCAGATCCCCTCTGTAGTGTATAGCTAGCCTGCCAGTCCCCCCTGTAGTGTATAGCTAGCCGCCAGCTCCCCTGTAGTGTATAGCTAGCCTGCAGTCCCCCCTGTATGTATAGCTAGCCTGCAGCTCCCCTCTGTAGGTACTAGCCTCAGCTCCTCTGTAGTGTATAGCTAGCCTGCAGCCCTCTGTAGTGTATAGCTAGCCTGCCAGATCCCCCCCTGTAGTGTATAGTAGCTGCCAGCTCCCCTCTGTAGTGATAAGCTAGCCTCCAGCTACCACTCTGTAGTGTATAGCTAGCCTGCCAGCTCCCCTCTGTAGTGTATAGGACTAGCCTGCAGCTCCCCTGTAGTGTTAGCTAGCCTGCCAGCTCCCCCTGTAGTGTATAGGCTCGCTCCAGACTCCCCTCCCCTGTAGTGTATAGCTAGCCTGCCAGCTCCCCTCTGTAGTGTAGGTAGCTAGCCTGCCAGCTCCCCTCTGTAGTGTTTATTAGCTGTCCCTGCCAGCTCCACCCGTAGTGTATAGCTCGCCTGCCAGCTCCCCCCTGTAGTGTATAGCTAGCCTGCCAGCTCCCCCCTGTAGTGTTAGCTAGCCTGCCGCGCCCTCGTGAGTGTATAGCTAGCCTGCCAGCTCCCCTCTGTATGTATAGCTCGCCTGCCAGCTCCCCCCTGTAGTGTATGCTAGCCTGGCAGCTCCCCCTGTAGTGTATAGCTAGCCCTGCAGCTCCCTCTGTAGGATAGACCTGCCTGCCAGCTCCCTCCTGTAGTGTATAGTAGCCTGCCAGCTCCCCCCTGTAGTGTATAGCTAGCCTGCCAGCTCCCCCCCTGTAGTGTATAGCTAGCCTGCCAGCTCCCTCTGTAGTAGTGGATAGCTAGCCTGCCAGCTCCCCTCTGTAGGTATAGCTAGCCTGCCGCTCCCCGCTGTCGTGTTATAGTAGCTGCCAGCTCCCTGTGTATAGATAGCATGCCGCTCCCCTTGTAGTGTATAGCTAGCCTGCCAGTCCCCTCTGTAGTGTATAGCTAGCCTGCCAGCCCCCCTGTAGTGGATAGCTAGCGGCCAGCTCCCCTGAGTGTATAGCTAGCCTGCGCATCCCCCCTGTAGTGTATAGCTAGCCTCAGCTCCAGCTGCCCTCCTCTGTAGTGTATAGCTAGCCTGCGACTCCCTCGTAGTGTATAGCTAGCTGGCCAGTCCCCCCCTGTAGTGTATAGATAGGAGCCTGCCAGCTCCCCTCTGTAGTGTAAGCTAGCCTGCCAGCTCCCCTGTAGTGTATAGCTAGCCTGCCAGCTCCCCTCTGTAGTGTATAGTAGCCTGCAGCTCCCCCTGTAGTGTATAGCTAGCCTGCCAGCTCCCCCTGTAGTGTATAGGCTCGCCTGCAGACTCCCCTCTGTAGTGTATAGCTAGCCTGCCAGCTCCCCCTGTAGTGTAAGCTAGCCTGCCAGCTCCCCCTGTAGTGTTTATTAGTCGCCCTGCCAGCTCCCCCTGTAGTGTATAGCTAGCCTGCCAGCTCCCCCCGTAGTGTATAGCTAGCCTGCCAGCTCCCCCTAGTGTAGGTATAGCTAGCCTGCCAGCTCCCCCCTGTAGTTGTATAGCTAGCCTGCAGCTCCCCATGTAGTGTATAGCTCGCCTGCCAGCTCCCCCCTGTAGTGTATAGCTTGCCTGCCAGCTCCATCCTGTAGTATATAGATCGCTTGCCAGCTCCCCCCTGTAGTGTATAGCTAGCCGGCCGGCCAAATTTAAATAATAATAATAAATAAATTAAATAATAATAAACTGAGTACCCACCATTCTGGCCCGGGGGCTCCTCTTCTTTCATGTGTGTGGCTGACGGGCCGCAGCGCTGCCCACGGAGCTGTCGCAGAGCCAGCACCTGCACACATGAAGATAGAAGAGGAGCCGCCTGGGCCGTCGGAATGGTGAGTACTCGGGTATATAAATAAATAAAATGAGTATAAGCTGAGTGGGGAATTTTCAGCACAAAAACTCTGCTTATACTCAAGTATATACAGTAATTATATGGTTTATATGTGGTTTTGTACTGTGTGTTGATGTGTTTGCTTTTTTAGGTCCCTCTCAATGATATGTTTGGCTATGCAAGTGAGCTGCGTTCTAGTACAGAGGTAAGTGCTGCTGAAAAGTGCATCAAAAATGGGCATTTACTGTTGGTGTGCCAAGCTGCTCTGGTTAGATAAATTATATATCCTATAGATATGTTGAATGTTTTTTTTATTCCCATAAATATGCCTATAGATTGTATATTTGTACTAAGGCCTCATGCACACAACAGTATGGGGGCCGGTGATGGCTGCACAATTTGCAGCAGTATCATGTTCCCTATAGACGTCTGGCAACCTGTCAGTGCAGTGAGCACAAGATGTTGCACCCAGACAGAGTTGAGCGGGTGCACAAAATATAGGACTCATCGGGCGCTTAGCTTTCTATGGACAGGGCAGGGTTGAGGAGCGTTCACCTCCCCTCCTCCTCCTGGTGGTGCGTTTGCCTAACTTACGGCTGGACGATCACAAGGTCTAATAATAATGATAATAATACATCTTTTGCTCTATAGCATCTTATTCTTTTCACTTTTCACATGCCGCATATTCCCAAAAATTTCCCATAATGGCGACTTTTTGTAAATATGGGACACGTGTAAAGCTCTGCAGAATCTAAATATTTATTGGATTGGTAATGCAGCATCCATATATTTAAAAGTGAATAATCCACGAACTAGAAAGTGCTATAACAATGATCTGTAAAGCGCTGCAGAATATTATGGTGGTAGATAAATATTATTATATAATTTTGTTTATTTCTGCAATCTACGAGATGCTTGTGTACACGTAGATCCCGATTCTTCCTACCTTATCTTTTTAGTCATTTTTCTGCAGTAAATGCCCAAGTTATATCATGTTTTCAATATTTTTTGTTTTTAGGGAAAGGGTGAGTACACAATGGAGTACCTCAAATACCTGCCTTGTACTCCTAATACCCAGGAAGAACTGGTCACTAAATATCTAGAAGCCACAGGACAACTTCCAGCGAAGAAGGGGAAGTACAAGAGTTGACCTCCATTCTTCTTTTGATCCTCATAGACATTTTCTCTGGGGTTTTTTTTATCCTGTGACAAGACTCCCACAGATTATATTTATACTATATGATGTCCATTTGTACATTCGGGTCCTTTCGGGGTTGAGATTAGGGCACCAACTGAAGATTCATTGCTGGTTTTTGTGAAACCCCTTGGATATGTGCTCAGGTTCTATCCCCGGAGAAGATCTGCTACATGTGGAAGCCGCTACACAATGAGAGAGCCTCCATTTTATCTTATCTGGAAAGCTATTTGACTACTGGTGTTACACTTCATGGCTGCATATTCTATACTTGCAATATTTTTAAAATCTGAAAGGACATGTAGGAGTAACGCCCAGATTACCATGATCGAATTTTTGTCCTCTGAACAGTGGAAACTAAATACATATACAACATGCAGATTCTTATTCATCATGTATAGGAACATTACCATCATTCATGTTCCTGGTATTTATGGTTGAAAACTAATCTGCCTTCTGTGCATGCAAGTCAATGTTATCTGATGCTAAAGGAAGATCTTCCTTTGGTATCAGTCTTTAGTTTCTGTTGTTCTTCTCCATGACGGGAGAGAACCATTGTAAGAAATAATGCTGGTGTGGACCCAACTCTGCGCTTACAGTTCTTCTAGATGTAAAAATCCCTTCTACGTCCACCAGGAAATAATGTGTCGCTTATTTGTGGTTCTTATTATGTGTCCATTTACCCTTACCTCTGTAACTATATGGATTCTCAGGTTTCTGATTAGTGTATGCTGATACAATAAGATTATAGTGTGGGTATAGAGCAGTGGTGGTGACCGTATAGCACAGCTGCCAGAGGTGGCACTCGTAGCCCTATCGGTAGGGACTCAGAACATTGCCAGAAGGACTGGAGGGATGCTACAATGATAATCCAAATTTCCCCTCCTTCTTTAAATGCTATCGGTGTCCTGAAGATGAAGATACTGTTGGAAGCAGTTGGCAGAACACGGAGCAATAAGTTACTGCTTAAATTGCCATGTTGGCATTTTGCAATAAATAAGGGGGTTTTGGGTTGCAATTCTGTCTCTAGAAGGTTCACCATCACTGGCATATATAGTATATGTGTGGCCAAATTTCTTGTTCATTTCAGCACCGTTCGTAGCTTTGAAGTCCATTACACTGTCTACCCTGCAGCTGTGGTGACACACAGCGGCGCATGTACCATTGTTTTGGCTTGGCTTTTTTTCTTCTTCTACTTTTTGTGGAGCACATGCACTTTTCCAACCTTTTTTGCACCTAAGATGACCTCCCTTCAAGGTTCACCTGTATCTAGTTTTCTGTAGTGTTCCCTGATTCCACATGTTAAAGTTCCGACTTATTGTCGCAAATCCATACCTGCTGTTTGCAACTTTTGTTCAAATGAACAAAAAAAGTGTATTAAAAAGGCAAAACTCCTAAGAAACATATGACCATCAGGAAAAGCAAAGCCAGGAGAAAAGAGCCAAAACGCCAAAAGTACATGTGCCCCATAGCGTTTAGAAACAGCGAAACACATGTTGCTTGTTCCTGATCGCAAGTGTTTGGGTCTAAATGCATTTGCGCTGTTTGCAGTGCGGCTTTCATATGCCTGTAAACAAACAGGGACACAACCTGGAGAGACGGTGACACAGGGACACCGGGTAGGACAGTGGAGGCAAGGACAAGTTTAGAGGGTTTTTTTTTAAAGTTGCCCTCCACATGTATTTTTCATAGGGTGTTGGACAATCCCTATTAAATTGATCAGTGGTCATGAAGTCTCGTGACCACAGAAACTATGTCACCAACCACTGATGGGAGAAGTAATTGCACAAGTCAGATTGCAGATCTCCAATCTGTTTCTTCTGTTATTATTCTAATGTTTTAATAATTTTACAGCTGAGTTCTACTGGATATTTTGGTCCCTGCACTATATTAGGCTGTGTTCACACGAACGTATGGGCATATGTGCGCTGGTGACCCCTCTCCTCCCCTCTCCATAGAGATACATGGTGCCATAAGGCGGGGAAAGATCTTTTCCCTGTGTACGGTGCTGTACTGCTCCGTGCAGCCATTGCCTTCTCTGGGGGAGCGTATGTACAGCCGCAAGTATATACTACCACCCCCCTCCCCCCGACGGTTGTGTGAATGCAGCCTTACATATACATACATATTTATATTATTTAATGTGGCTTGGAATAGAAACGGTAACATGTAGGATCTCGCATTCCCAGATAGGATGTTGGCTCATCGCTGTTGTAGATTTGCAGATTTGTAGCTCGGCCTTAATGTTATCTGTGTTTGTGTGTCCTAGATGTGACCTGCAGCCTCGTCTCATGTGGGCAAGGGATACTGATCGCTTCTCCGTGACCTAATCCTGAAAAAATGTTTCCTTTTACAAGTGTGTGTCCTGCCTGAGAGGTCATAACATGGGTGTTACTCCTAAACATCCTTTTTTTCTCTCCTTGTTTTCCACTTTTTAAAGGCAAATGCATTTTTGAGAATTTGCTGCATTTTTACCATGTGGGTTAGTTAAAGGGATTGTCTGGGATTTGAAAAAAAACACAACTGCACAACACAGGGCTGGTATTAGACTATTAAGTTGAATTTTTATGTAAGTCGAAACTGTATATTTTTTTTTGACCCAGTGACAGTTGGAGTTTCAAAATTTTTTGCTGTAATTAGACCAAGGATTATCAATAAAGCTTCATTACAGACACTTTACAGCTGATCATTGCAATCTGGGAGTATAGAAAAGCATTCAGAGAGTGTTGGAAAATTTTAGTTTGTGCCGCTATAATTTTTAACCCCTTAACGCTCTGCGCCGTAGCTCTACGGCGCAGAGGTATAAGGAGTGTATGAAGAGGGCTGAGTCCTCTTCATACAAAGGTGGGGGTTTTTTGCATATTGCAGAAAACACCCACCGCTAATAACCGCGGTCGGTGCTTGCACCGATCGCGGCTATTAACCCCTCCGTTGCCGCCGGCGGCATTTAAAAGACAGCGGCTCGCAGCCGCCGCCATCTTTGTTACAATCGCCACGCCCCCAAACATCATCAGGGCGCGGTGATCGGTTGCCATGGGTAGCCTTGGGTCTTCGTTTGACACGAGGATACATGGCTTCTGCATATCCATTAAAATGAGCCTGTGGCTCATTGTAATGTATAGTGTGCAAAAATGCCATATATTGCAATACAGAAGTATTGCAGTATATGGTAGGAACGATCTGACCATCTAGGGTTAATGTACCCTAGATGGTCTAAAAAATAGTGAAAAAGAAAAAAAAAAGTTTAAAAAAATTAAAATATTAAAAGTTCAAATCACCCCCCTTTCCCTAGAACGGATATAAAACATAATAAACAGTAAAAATCACAAACATGGTATCGCCGCGTTCCCAAACGCACGTCCCGTCACGATCTATCAAAGATAAAAACGGTTACGGCCGGCGGGGTGACTCCGCGGCGGGCGGGAACATGGCGCCCAATCCGAAATGCGACTTTTACACCTTTTTTACATCACATAAAAAAATTATCAAAATGTCGCACAGACCTCAAAATGGTAGCAATGAAAACGTCGCCTCATTTCGCAAAAAATGACCCCTCACACATCTCCGTGCACCAAAGTATGAAAAAGTTATTAGCGTCAGAAGATGGCAAAATTTTTTTCTTTTTTGTACACATTCGTTTAATTTTTGAAAATGTAATAAAACACAATAAAACCTATATAAATTTGGTATCACCGCGATCGCACCGAACCAGAGAATAAAGGTGAGGCGCTGAGGTGTTATTTTGAGTGCACAGTCAAAGTCGAAAAAACTGAGCCCACAAGAACGTGATGCACGTGCGGATTTTTTTCAGTTTTTCCACATTTGGAATTTTTTTTCAGCTTCGCAGTACACGGCATGTTAAAATAAATAACATTACGGGAAAGTAAAATTTGTTACGCACAAAATAAGCCCTCACACAGGTCTGTACACGGAAAAATGAAAAAGTTATGGATTTTTGAAGTTGGAGAGCGAGAAGTGAGCGGAAAAACCCTGCGTCCTTAAGGGGTTAATGATACTTTTTGCCAGAGGTCATCAGAGTTCATGTTTTCCAAAGTACAATGTTTGCTAGCTCCCCCTGGTGATCAAACTACAGAAGTGTCACTAGGTTTTTTACCAGTTCATCCTTAACACCTTAACCTACCTTAAAAAATGATAGCGGCACAAACTTAGCAGAATTGTTCGGCACCAGTTTTGTTTGATTTGGGCAATGTGGGGGGGGGGGGGGGCAACTTCACTCAGGTGGCAAGCATAGAGCAGCATGCCGGAGAGGATGGATGAGCGCTGCTTCCCCCTCTCCATAGCAAGGCACAGGCCTGACCGTAAATACGGGAAGCGAACATGATCATCTATTTCCTGTACACTTTACAGTAAGGTGACACACACACGTCCATGTGAAAGGGGCCTAAAATTTGTATGAAAATCTGTAAGGCAGGTGACACCCGTGGCATTTTTGCAGCCTTCAAAAACATATCATATTGGCTTTTTCAATGGGTATTAGGTTAAAGTGTCTTAACTTGGCATTTTCTCTCCGGCATTTTTTTTTTTTGTCTGCGCTTCGAAGCGTATGCAATTCCTTACACAAACAGTAGGGAGAACAATTCCAAGAGACACAGCGGCCTGCAATTACCGCACATCAAACATTGCCTTTTTATAAACGGGAACGCAAGTAAACTTTCGAAAAAAGGAATGCGCAAAAATTCATCCGTTTTCAATTCATTTGAATTTGCAACAAAAACGCCATTTGCGTCACCAGCCTAAAACTTGTTATAATCAAATTTATTTTCTGAAACTGGACAACCTGTCACCAATTTTGTGAATGTCCTAGGGTGCACTCATTTTGAGATTATTTTTTTTACTGCAAAAATGATGCAATCCATAACAATGGCAGGTTTTTTTGGACTGGAAAAGGCAGAAACCTCTTTATCCTCCAATGCAGGAATATAAAATGATTTGTTAGATCATAAACTACAAAATACATCAATAATTCTACATTTTAAAGAAAGTAACTTTTTATTCAAAATAGGAGTTTTTTTTAATATTTAATTCTGTTGAAAATTGGAAACATTGAGACAGAGTAACAAAACAAAAAAATGACAAAATTAGGTTGTGTTTAACATTTAAGTGCAAAGTATAGAGATGGCTTCCTACCACACACCGTGGTGTACATTCAGAAATACATAGGGGAGTCCAATGGCAGCATTTATCACAGCTCTCTCCAGGATGTGCAGCGATATGCATGACTTTCTGCTATGAATAGTCTTATCAGGTCACACAATACAATAGCCATAGGGTACAAGCACTGCTGTGAATATACCCCTGCACTTGGATTTAGTTTGTGGTAAAAACAGAAACTACTGAGGGGGTAAAAGGAATAAATGAAAATAAACTTTCCCTAATTGTAACTGTATGCAGAGTTTTCTGCACGTGTACAGGCAGTCCCCGGGTTACATACAAGATAGGTTCTGCAGGTTTGAATCGTAAGGCGGAATTGTATATTTTATCATTGTAACCCCAGCCAAATTTTTTTGGCCTCTGTGACAATTGGATTTTAAAAATGTTGCATTGGCACAAGAACCAGGATTATCAATAAATCGTAATTGCAGACACCTGTGATACCTGTTATAGCTGTTTATTGTAGTCCAAGGCTAAAGTACAATAAATCACAGACATCCAGAGGTCCGTATGTAACTAGGGGGTCGTCTGTAAGTCTGGTGTTAAGTAGGGGACTGCCTGTATTTTCCAAATCCAGTAGAAATATGAATAAAATGGTAGGCTGACTACTGCCATAATGAAATATAAATGCAAATGTCTACTATATTTTAGCTCTCAATTCAACCACAGTACAAAGGGTTCGGATTCACAAAGGACAGCAGAACAAGGTCTATGAAAAACTGTAGCCGGCGCATGGTCCATTCGCAGGACTGACCACAGTGCAGAGGACGGGACTCCAGCATCATACCGATACACAGGGTGTAACAAGAAGGTTGGGAAGATGGATTATCTTGTGAAGTTCCATTAGAAAAATATATGTGTCAAATATTTAGTAAGTGGTCTTGTTCATTGTATTATTTAGGTGGGTTCTGGCACCCTGTTAGAGAAAGATATGTGAACTTTTTGGCATCCGTTTTACAACCAGCATTTGTCGGGGATTATTTCTCATATTCAGGGCATAAGTTGTAGTGCCAGACAGTCTTTTTCACCAAAATTTGCCCACATTTCACAATAACAAATATGTTTTTTGTTATTAGCTTTAAAAATTCCTGTGTGCTTGTGGCCTTGTCCCTTCACACCCCCATGGCTTGGAGGTGGTGTAGTTGGGATAATGTTCACAATTTCTTGCAGTGCACCAGAATGGGCTATTTTACTCTATAAAACTGACATAGAAGCACTGATCAATCTCCTCATCCAGTCATAGTTTGCAGAAATCGATAAGGTATTAACACAAGGGTGCAGAACATATATTGCATTTTCTTTTTCCTAAAAGCACATAGGCTCTTCCTTTGCTTACCAACCAAATTTCAGTAAAAGCCCAATTCACAATGGAATGGAGTTTTTTTTTGCTAAGCAGACATTTCAAATGTCGTCCACATGCATCAAAAAATATTTACATGCCGATTAAAGAGGGCGTTATGTAATTTGTGGAAGGCAAGATACCAACATACATATATTACTAGTTCTGCACCACGTTCTTGAAAACGTTAAAAGACCTTATTAAACCTACTTACCACATCGGCTGCCATTCCTATTTACAGATGGAGAGTTAGGCTCACATGACCAATCAACCTTCCAGGACCTTAAAAGGTGTATTCCCACTTCGGTAAATTATTGTTTTCATCATAACAATAACATTACAGTTTTCATTATACTTTGTATCAATTCTTCATAGTTTTCTAAATCTCTGCTTGCTGTCATTGTATTGAAAGCTTCTCTGTTTAATGTCAGTGGACAGAAATCTGCCCATGGTCACACAGGTGCACGGCTCGTTAATATCATATAGAGTAATCAGAGCTGCGGGTTATAACGAGCCGTGCACCTGTGTGACCATGGGCAGATTTCTGTCCACTGGAAGTAGTTATAGAAGTTTTCTGAGAGATTTCATACAGAAAGTAGATCGGAAAATTGTATAACTTTTCATTATTCAGACAATATCCATTACTTATTCAAAATGAGAACACCCCGTTAAAAGGTAGGTTAGTAATTGACATTTAAAGGTCACATGACCTTCCAGCCACGTTCTGGACAGGAACGGCAGCTGAGGGGGTAAAAGACATTTCTAAATCAAGGGCTTTACTTTACATATCAGGAAAGCTGTACAGAATTATTAATAGATGTATATTGTATACCTAAGGTTATGTCACCCACACAAATTCTGTAGCACCCTTCACAGAAGCAACTTCACTTAAAAGGGTTGACCACTTTACATATGTAACAAAATAGCACCTGTTACCTTCCATAACATATACATGGTGGTGGTATAGTGTCTACTGCCCAACGATAACATTTATATACATTTCCCAGCTGCTTTATTAATATAGTGAAAGACTGCAGACTACATGTCAGGTGACAGACACTTGCCTCAATGTCATCCTGCAGTTAAGTGCATGTACCACCTGGGGGATGTATGCAAACAATCCTGAGGGGCTCCATAGGCGTTAATGGAGCAGGGCGCCCCTCAGGCTCATTTGCATACACTCCTTCCTCCTGGTGATAGATGTCCATTAAAGTGATGACATAGCTCTGCTTGAAATCTGAACTGAATACAAGGCTCTGCTGTCAAGATGCTCCTACCTAGCGTGGATTACATCGTGACCCGACTAAAACAAAAGGACTTCTCCAACTAGTCACATTCATACAACCCTATACATGGTTCATGGATAATCTGTTGAACGTACTAAAGTGGAAAAAAAAAAAAAGTTTACTCAAAGTATAGTGAAAAATATATGTCTAATATTTAACGTGAGAAAAATATTAGTGACATATTGGATTTGCAAAATAAATGTAGCAGCCCTACCATACACTATATAAACTTTTATTATGGAATATGAAAAATATTTTTTATTTAAAATTTCCAAAGGAAGTTGATCCATCTTCGGTCCTGTATCCAGATCCATTTTCCGAATCCTCGGTGCAGCTATAATCCACTTTGGGTGGTTTTCCAGGAATCCAGACAACGTGGACACTACAGGACACCATGCCCTGGACGTAGAAACATGCACGGTTAGTGTAAGAAATATGATGGAGCCATTTCATGCATTACATAGTATTAGATGGTCACTCACCTCAGAGGGTCTTTCATAAAGATAAAGGTCATAGTCAAAAGCAATAAAATTATCCTTTCGGAGCTGCGGACAGAGGACATTATTAGAGGTTATTTAGTAAGTGGCCCTGTTCATTGCATTATTTAGGTGCGGTTCTGGCACTTTCCCTTCAGACTGTTAGAAAGATATGTGAACTTTTTGGCATCCGTTTTACATCCAGCATTTGTCGGAGATTATTTCTCATATTCAGGGCATAAGTTGTGGGGCCAGACAGTCTTTTTTCATAAAAATTTGCCCACATTTCACCGTAACATATTTCTGTTTTAATATAACAAATATCTAGTTAGCTTTAAAAAATTCCCCCATTGACCTAGGAGATATTAATAAAGAGGACAATATACCTCTGCCGTATGCCCAGTTCACACCTGCATTTGGGGGGGTGGGGGTGGGGTTCGTTACACTCTGTTTTAGGAGAATGTAAGGGAAATAAAAACAGATGATGAATGTAAAGTATCCTTTTAAAGAGGACCTGTCACCAGAAATGATCCCTCTAGAATCACTTACTAAAGTAAGCAGCTCCCTAGCACTACCCCAGGTATAGTAGTGTTAAATTGATAGCTTTAAAGCGGAACACACCGATAATCTAGGAAACACTGCAGCTTACAGTGGTCTGGCGTATTCATGAGGGGGCGGTACGAGGTGGCATGAAACCTGGCAGTCACCGCCGATATCAGGTGTGGGAGGGGTGGTCTGGGGAAGAATCAGAAGAGAGGGAGCGCCTCGGACCGCCCCCTCATGAATAAGCTGAACCGCTGTAAGCATGGTCCAGCGTTCTGAGCACTATGTAGTATGTTCCGATAAAACTAGCGATTTAACACTGCTACATCTGGGGTAGTTCTAGGAAGCTGCTTACTTTAGAGGGATTATGTCAGATGACAGGTACCCTTTAACATCAATGCGCGGAAAGCTACCTTCGGCTAAGCTTCCATTATTAATAACAGTAAATGCAAGAATCGTCTTACCACTTGCTTTACAGATTTAATTTGAGCCATATTGTATTCATGACCCTCTGCTGTCTTGTCCCAGATAACGTAGCTTGTTCCCAAACGAGCCAAGTGCCACACAGGTTCTAGCTGTGGTTCAATGTATCCAAAGCTATCTAAGAAAGTACAGGAGAGAGATGGCATCATGACTCACATCAGAAGAGAAAAGTTCATTCAAAAGTAAGATGTTCAACTCATTGTCTGTAATTTTAACCATCCCATCCACTGGCTTTTTAAAAAATTTAGGTGACTTTTTGGGTGCATACTGGGTGCTGATTATGCCATAGTCTTAAAGGGGTTTGCCCATGAAATAAAGTTCAAATTATAACCCTGTTTGTACAATAAAGACCATTTTTAATACCTTACTTTACAATGTTACTCAGTATAATCATAAGATTACAGGTCGGATCCCAGGGCAACCAAAATTGTGTACACCAGGACTGATAGAAACAGGTTGGACTGTGAAATTTTTGTGAATAACAGTAAATTAGAGAATGTGTTATTTTGTTATCCTGAGTATATTTAAAGAATCTTATCTTCGTGGGAATACCCCCTTTAAAAAAGGCAGCCGTTTGTTTGTGTTTACACACACACACACACACACACACACACACACACACACACATCCCAACATCAGCCAACTTTAAAAAGTTGCAAAGCAGAACAAATGATACACGTGTCCCTAGAAGTTTAATCCTAATAGATCCTCCTTTAAAGGGCTCACCAGGGATGTTTTCTCCAGTGATAGGTATAGTCTGGGACCTCATGAGTGTGTAGAAGTTGTAGTCATCATCACTGGCTTGCTTCTGGATCATGGCACTGGAACAGTTGACGTTAATGGCTGGTCGAGGTTTCGCTTCTTGAAAGAAAACGGTTGCTGCGCAAAGTCCTACATTTTCCTATGGAATACACAAAAATAAGTGAACTTGATTAATCTATTTATAATTAGGCATAGCCATCCCCAAATCTCCTATTACAAAGTAATATGAAGTCATGAGCGCTGTAGCCAGGCCTGGCTTATCCCCTATACCACTGACCCATGAGCTCCAAATAAGTACTAACTTGCCCAATCTAGGCCCACTTACATAGTGGTGGGTGCCCGAAGCAGAAAGATCCCAGTTGGGTCAAGGAAGGTACAATGGTAAAAGCAGCAACACCGAATCAAGTGTTCTCTTTATTCAGACATAGACCAAGTGTCGAAACGCTGCATGTATTTATGATGAATAAAGCTAACACTTGATTCACTGGATTGCAACACAAGGGTTCTGCCTCTTCTCAATACCAACTTACCATGGTTTGAGAGACCCGAGCAGTAAATTCCACATAATATTTGCGTCCAATTTCAGGAACAACCTAATAAAAGAGAAAGTGAAAATTAAAGAAAAAAAAACGCAAAACACAAACAACAAACAACAACACAGTAAAGACCATGCATTTATGAGAGTACAATGATATTCTTTTCATAAGTTATACAATATATTTACAAAATGTGTTTAGGATACAACCTTTATTATAGTATAGGCCTGCATTTATAACAACTTTTCAGGCTTAAAAGGAAACTTGCTACCGACATATCAAACCACTACCAGTATGTTGTCAAGCAGATTAACACCTTCTATATCATGTTTCTTCCATGGCCAGGTGGTGGCATCATCCAGAACCCCAAACAACTGCGTGCAGGCGAGAGATGGGGTGAGCAGCGAGCTTCCGGCGCCGTATGACAGAAAAATATAGGGCATGTCCTATATTATTATGTGCATGGTCACGGTGTGGTGAGACAACCTGTGCCCATACTGTGACTGGGCACCCTTGGGGACAGATATATCCGTTCACGTGCATGGAGCCTTAGACTGCTTCCTCTGGTGCGATATCATTCGCCAGGCTTCAGGAAAGCTAGTTATGAGGTCCCTGGATGCAGGACCTTATTGTTAAGGGGGTATTCTGAGGAGGGGAGACCTTGTAAAATAAAGTCATTTTATTGTGGACTTTCAGAAAAATGCCAAAATGCAGAGCCATAAAAGAAACAGGATCTGGAAGGTGTTAAGATGCTTGATAACATATCGCTTGTGGTTTATTAGGTCCGTTTCTGCTGACAGGTTCCCTATGAGAGCTGCAAACCCATTTTGCCATTTCATTTTAGCCAACTATCCGCTTTCTTATCGAGCCATGGGGGGGGCCCTATCGATGCCTCATTTATTGGTGCACCGTGTATTTTAGGTATACTTTTTATCTGAAAAGTTCTGTCTGCAGTTTCAGACTTTTACTCGAGAAGGGAGATTGGGAGGCAGAGTGAAATGTAGTAAGCTCCGTTTCTGCAGCACTAAGGAAAAATATAACACACCGGAGCAGATATTATATGTTATCATGCAGGTAACAGATGGTCAGGTACAGTTCTACCAATCACTTCATAATTTATATAGAATACAACGAGGTGAGTGACCTGCAAAGTATAGAGGTCACTGCCGTGACAAGGGATCGGTGGCCCGTCCCAGTCATACCGAAGCTGCAGTACCAGAACAGGGACAGATGAGAAAGGCAAGTTTATTTTACTTTCTACAACACAAAGCTGCATGAATACTGACGGACACAAAGGCTGGTTTTATAAAAAGGATTAGAAAATCGGAAATAACCTTTTCCTGTTTTCTTTAAACATGAAGATTTTTTTTAAGGCATATTTTGGCATATACACACCCCAGAACTGGGAGGGGACTCTAGAGAACAAAGATATATGTACAGTCAGATTTTTAGCAGGGTAAAGGTTACTAAAACTTGTAAAAATGAAAATTATTTTTTTTGGTTCACATCTGCATCTATAGGATAAATAGTCTATTGAGTTTTTTTTTTTTTTTTACTCCCAGCCTCTCGTCAGTTTATTATGTTCCCCTTTTTTTTTTTTAAATAATTTTTGCATGATCAAGTCTTATCATCCTAGGAGCCCCACACTACCTTCTCAATTTTTTTTCTTGGGCTCAGTTTCTATTTACACCCGCATTGGAAGCTTCATTTGGAGCCTCTACCACAAACTATTAAAAGGCCAGACAAATACAAAATCGTCAGGATCAATAAGATTAGCATGGATATTTTTTTTTTTTTTTTATATTTAAGGTTTTTCAATAGCTCATTTGTCTGAAGGGCTTGGCCACTGTTTATACCATGTGCCATTACTGCCTTAATAATAATCCCTGAATGTTCAGGTGATTCAGCATTCTTGATACTTACATTTATGCTCTATTTAGACACTCATGCTTTGTTTGCATGTCTGAGCACTGATGAATAGGAGCTGCAGCAGCAGATTATGACGTATCCTGCTCTGCCCCTCCCCATGGCGGGCAGCGAGATGGACAGTGATGTCGAATGGAAACGATTGATTGAAGTGGCCAACCCCTTTAACGTATGTTCGTATACACTTTACCCTGTGCACTTCTGTAATTACTTTTTTTTTTTTTTAAATGATTCTTCAATGACGACAGGTTCCAATAGGCTACTTCTTGTTCATTATAAAAATGCCTCAAAATCCAGATTAATTTCAACGATTTATAAGATTATATTTTACATGACCTGTGGCTTCTAGCGAGTCCTCGGGGTGGAGCGGGAACGACTCACTAGAAGCTATCGGCAGGGAGGCGGAACAGTTGAAAATTCAGTAACCATCGTTTCATCGATTCTTCCATCCTCGGCAATCCTGGCCCTCCCACCCTCTCCCTCGGTCTCCCAGGGGAAACAAGGGAAATAAACAAAATGGATATTTGATGTAGTTCTTTTCTGTGACCTCAAAGAGAAAATCCCTCAAATCATTCATGCAGTTGGTTTCCTAGAAAGAAGATATGGAAGTAGATCCAATTACTTCTCCTGTGATATCGGTCGCCATGACTCAGAACTGACTGATGTATGCACAGAGCGTTCTCTGCTATGACGACTGCTTACAGATAAATCCCAAACCTAGACACAGCTGAGAAACATTTCCGAGAGCCTGGGAGACCGAATCCCCTGGTTACGTCTTACTCTACTGACTTCATGTAAATCTATGACTTTGACATGGATTAAACCTTAAGATACGGCCATTGTTATCACACAGATGTTCACAAAATTGAAAAAACGTGTTGCTTTTGTATAGGATAGAAGGAATGCTGGATGACTGGAGGCTCATAGAAATAAAATATCATCAAAACTAATAAAATCTGCATGAAGTTTAGATTATACTTTTGTAAAGTTCTGGGCCACTAAAAGAAAAAAAGCATGGAGCTATAATACATGAAAGGAACCTGCCACCGGGTTCATCAAAATGATCCTTATAAACCAGGGACTTGCTTAACTTACTCCAAGATGCAGGCACTGTGACTGGGGTAATCTTATTTGTTGTCCATGGCCTCCTTCCTTCTAAAAATCTACTTTTAAAGTTATGGTAATGAGTCTGAAGTGCTATTGGAGGGGTGGGAGTGTTACCATAGCCCCATCAGTTCTTAAGCTTCACAGGCTGTTACAATGTCTCCCCCTCTGTTCCATTGGCACTTTCCCCTTCCTCTGCCTGATGTAATCTTACACAGTGGAAGGGTGAGATGTCCACAGCAAGGAGGAGCTCTGGTAACATCAGCCCTTTGACTTATTTGCATAATTTTAAAAGGGTATTTTAGCAGGAGACAAATATAAGAAGATTACCACTGTCACATTCCCTGGATCTGGGAGCAAATGCAACTTTATCATGCAGGATTTTGATGGTAAAAAGTCTGCTCCCTTGTGCGAGATACAAGGTACAACCTCAGAAGTTTGCCTCAGATTGCTGCCTGTTTGTGGTTTCTTGAAAAACTAAAAAAAACAAAAAGCTAAAGCGTTTCTATCAACATAAATTATACTTGCCAAAAATCTCCAAAAATCAGGGGAGACCTCCCACATTCCTGTAAAAGAGCTTGGCAGGATACTCCATCATCCTCCCAGCTCATGCTAACTTTATACAAGATTTTGGCAATTTATGAACTGCATATATAGTGCCCACATCTCAGTTATTGGGGTGCCATGTACCTGAGAGCAGGCATAGTACACACCAACCAAAGAAGGGCAATTCTTAACAATGAAGGAAAAATAAACCCAAAGGAATACACAAATAAACAGCACCCCATTGTCACCCACTCCCACATTTCAAGATGTTGGAATGTATAACCATATCTGTACCCAAACCAATGGCTAAAAGCTACAGAAGTACAATGCAGCAGCTGTCAGTCATGCTGGAGAGAGGGGGGGGGGCTAAAATAGGAGCACCCTATAAATAAAACTAAATGGGAAAAAAAATATGAAATCATTAGCTGAAAACAGGTGTACAAAACAGAGAAAAAAAAAGCAAAGAGATTTTATTCTGAATAACTGAACACCCCATTTTTCTCCTCGTGTGCACGTGGCTGACCATGCGCTGCCAGTTTCTGGAGAAAGAAGAACATTTGGGAAACATAAATGTGTTATGACTGGAGGGTAGGATAACAATTCAGAAACACATGCCAGTCCTTGCAATGAAGACGCAGACAAGTTATTGGGACAGTGACCTTTCTGCAGGAACAAGAACGAGTCATGTGTCCTTTTTTTATCTGGGGCTTGTGTTGACAGATCGTCTCGCAGCGTGGGCTACCGACAATCCTTCCCTTTATTGGAACATTCTGCACCAAATGTCATCCTAATAAATCACTGCAGAGAATATGTTACTCTAGGACAGGAATATATAACTTTATCCCACTTATTCACTGCCCGACAGTCATGAAAGAGCACAACCACTAAAACCGATCAGCCGTGCAATAACTTTCAGGCATGTGTGGATAATTTACCTGGATGTTGGCAGCAATGCTAAAAAATATAATTGTAACTAAACTAAAGTAAACTAAACCTATTATTAACTTACACCTCATGCTTTTACCAGTGAGAGGAAGGGGAGGTTCAGTGATGTTATCACATCAGGATAAGCCATCAATAGTAGAGGGGACCCCCAGAATCAGCTCTCTGAAGGGTTTTGTTATGTAGCAGAACCAGGCACACATTGCATTGGCCAAAAGCACAGCATTGTACTGGCCAGGGCCATAGCGCTCTTCTTAACCAGTTAACGAACAAACACATCGGCTGGTGGTGAGGTTGTGTATGGAGAGAGCTCATGGACCGAGCCCCCTCTATACACATCGGGTGTCAGCTCGGTCATACAGCCGACACCTGCCGGTAACTGCTGCTGTCAGTGGATGCCAATCAGCTGCACATTTGGAATCTTCTGTTACAGTCTGCCAGAGAAAGTCTGTAACAGAGAAGTTGTATTGCAGTAGTGATCACACAACTTGTCCCTGAAAGGGTCTACCACCTCCCAATTCATCCACAAGTAAACAGGATTATGTATGACATGGACAAGCCAGCTTTCCAGACATGCATTTCCCAGTGGCTTCTCATATTAAAGACAATGGGGGACTTTTATCAGCCAGCATAATTCTGCCAGGCCCTGCCTCGGGAGGAGGAGGTGTCGACTGCTGGGACCACCCACTAATCACAAGAATGGATGTTATGGCAGGACAAGAATGCATCCTGACCATTCATCCAATACTCCATGCATTTGTAGGATTTACCAGACCAAATCTAGACTCCCTGAAATAAGTAAGTCTTCACATGTTCAGCCATTCTAGATTTGGTCCAGTAAATCCAATAAACATTTCCCCCCCCCCCCCCTCCTGCACACAAATCTACACCAGGTCGACCAGGTTTTGCAAAAGAACACGCCCTGTGCCTGCCCCCTTCACCAGGCGCTGCGCCCTCATGGCGTGGAGGTGACGTATTCATGATTTTAATCGCAAATTCTTGTCATTATTCCACTGCTTCTACGCCAGAAAACTCATATTGAGTTTTGGTTATCAGCTACCACAGCAAATTATTCCGGCCATGGCAGAAATCAGACTCAATTCAACTTTTGCATATAATGACATCATTATGGTACGGTTCCCTAAACATGCCGATGAGAAGACCTGGCACCCAATGACACGGCTGCATTGTGTCCCCTCTTTGTATCCAAATATTTATTCTTTTGTAATAGAAGAAGCAAATCATTTGGTTAAGTAGAACCGTGCAGTCCAAAGCTGGACACTCCAACAGAAGACCAATTGACTTTTTGTTATGGCAACCCTTCAAGTATGCAATGACTGCTATAGCAACCGGCTAGTTTGTCATTACTTTGCAGCTTTTTATTTTATGCTAATAAGAGGATTGTGCTTTTAAGACAGCTAATACAAAGGAAGCCAGAGAAATACTGATGGGGAATCCACAACAGGTCCTGGAGCTTGAAGGCCATGTGTACACATGATGCAGATTCTTGGCCAAAAATCCAAGAATTCACTGGAAATGGAAAAAAGTGGAGAATTTTGAAATTCACAGCTTGTCCTTTATTCATCGAAATCTGAGGGAACCAGTTGACATAAATAAAAACAGAAAAGATGTATATAAAGATAAAAAGTAGTATAGAAAAACTTGTGAGAACGCCAATGCAGGGGACTGGAAATAGTCATCTTAAAAATGAATAAATAAAATAAAAATTAACAAATATTTTAAATAGTGCTATCTGGATTGATTCCCCCCTCCCAGGATTTTTTTTTTTTTGCAATATAGTTGTTTAGAATGTGTTTGCACTAGATATTTTTCAAATTTTTATGAATTGTGTATTTTCATACTTTTATAGAAAAGAGCTATACAGGCAATTTTGTAGCAATATCACATATTTGGCTTTGACTTGCTGGAGAGTTTACAATTGTAACACAAGTCATTGGGGGAGATTTATCAGAAGTGTCAGAACAAAGCTGTGACAGTTGCTCATGGCAACCAATCACAACTCAGTCGTTTATTTTTTTGAAAACTGAGCTCCGATTGGCTGCCATGAGCATCTAGAATAGTTTTACTGTGATAAAGAATAAGCATTTTATTGACTGCAGAAAATTGGAATCTGTGGAAGAGGCTCGGGAAAGATGTAGATTTGTTAAAAAGCACATAGAAAACAAATACATTTTTTTTCACCTGTGATGGAAGCCCCATAGACCTCATTGTAAGCAATGAAGGCTCCAAGGATAACCACAGTCCACACGCTGCACTTCAATTGCATTTAAAAAGCGAGAGGAGGAGTAACTCCCAAACACAGACGTATTTACACCTAAAACGCATGCATTGCGGATGCACCAGCCAAACACAAGCATTTAGATGTGACTACATCTGCGTTTGGGAGTTACTCTGCCACTATTCGTTTCAAAACACACATCAAGTGAGATGTGTGAACACGGCCATAGTATCCATTGTGGTTTTCAAGGTGGTCAGATATTATTCCTGGCCAAGCACTCATCCACATTTCACACAAACTAGAACACTTAGGCCACACTATGTTGCATTGAGAGTACAGTAGAGATTGTAATGATCCAATTGCAACACATGACACAACTTTTGCTCACAAAAGAAAAGAAAAAAAACAAAAACAAAAAAAAACATATACCTCACAAGTTTTTTTTGGGTCACATATTCCAAATACCCGGCACAGACCTCAATCATACGCTTTTCAAGTCCTAAATCAAAGTAGTGTGGCTGCATTGACATGTTGTGGATGAAAGTGCATTGTACATTCAGGTATGGAGCAGGTGTTTGCAGGTGAAACCCGTTTAACAAATGCGATGAAGCTACAGGGACGCTGAATGCAGGGCTTTTCCATGCTGCATATTATATGCGGTGTAACTGCAATATGTGAACACAGGCTGAGAACAGCAATGCGATTCCAGTGCAGCACATCATAAACATTACCTGTATGAGACCCCAGATGGAGGACCCTTCAGCCCTAGACTACATGTGCTACTCAGTCTATGAAGGAAAACTGAGTGCTAACAAATGGGATCCCAGCTTCTTATCAATAGCAAGAACCTGAAACACATGAGGTGCCTCCAGTTCTAGGGGTTTGCCCCATTTCTCCAGTCTAGCATCATTATACATGGACATCATCAGCAGGGTTGCCACATAAGATGCCATGCAGGGTCACCTACCTTCAGGGTGGCTTTATTGACCTGAGCCACCTCCAGCAGTTGGTGCAGGGAGCCGGATAGGTAGTTGTGGTAGGTGATGGCCAGTCGGGCAGCCTGCCTGGCCTCTCTGTTGTTGGGGGGTATGTCTCTGGAGGACCACGACCCCGACGACACGGCGAAGGGTAGAGCTTGTAGGGCGAGGGGCAGACATGCCAGGAAAAACACGGCTGTGTGCATTGTGCCCGAGCAGTGCAGGGACGTGTGTGCTCCGTGCCCGACTCTGAGCGCTACTAATACCCGGCTGCCCCTCCTCTGTGTGGGTGTCAGTGCTGGGAAGATGGCCGCCGCCCACCAGGCTTATCTGTCAGTGCTGAGATAAGACCCCCCGGCCGGTCCCGGCCTCACTTCCCGGCATCAGGATTATGCCTGGCCGCTCCTGCTGCTCCTCCATCTGCAGGACGCAATCGGGGCAGGGGATGGTTCACACACAGCGGTTTTGGTTTCCAGGTGCAGTTTATTTGACTTAAAGTCAGGAATGGATGCAGCAGTAAGATGTATAGCAGAAAGATTAGAGTATGAAATGACTATAATCATGAAGGCAGTTACATTTTGATGTCTGTAGGAAGTATTTGTGCATGTTTTTAGGGGATTCCAGTAAATCCTCCATCAATATCAAACATAATAAAACAGGAATATTTACATAAATCCAGACACACTGGGGGACATTTACTATGGTGTTTCCGCCAGTTTTGTGGCGCTCTCACCGCATCTTCTGCTCTCAGACCTATTTATTAGCTGTCGGGGACAGAAAAAATGCCTTTTTCCGCCTGCTCCGACTCTTCTCCGAAAAGGGGCGTGGCTTTGGCGGAGTGGAAACTCAGACAGAATTAATATGTGTCACAGCCATTTTTGGGCGCTGTAAACTGGCGGAAAGTAGACCAAAAGAAAACTGGTCTAGCAGGGACTGTTGGACATATTTCTGGTGCTCGGGACAGATTTTGGTCCCAGGGACAGAAAATGGTCTCGGGGACAGAAATTGGTCTCGGCGCCAGAAATGTCTCTGCACAGCTCTACAATATTAAATGTGTATCTTCTTTCCGAGAGCAGGTCGGTAACAAAGCCAATGCAGACACCGACACTTTATGTAAATGTCCCCCAGTGACTGTGATAATCTTTTTATAGCTTTCTTATCCATTTTCTCCTTCCTTCTAAAATAAACGAAAATGATGCTAATGAACTAGAAGGGCTTCTGGGGATTTTACCAGATCACCTCTATCAGCAGATTCACAGACTTTTACACTGTGTAGACACACTTCCCCCCTCCTACCGAGTGCTGAAACTTCCTCTATTGCAGTGAGATTACATCATGGACAGGGAAGGGGGAAGAGCTATGGGGGAGACAGTGTAACAGCCGGTGAAGCTACACCAGCGAGGGGCTCTGGTAATGCCCCCAGAGCCATTATGTCTTATAATTCTAATTTTAAAAGTTAATTTTAGAAGGAAGAAGACCATAGATAGCAAATATAAGAAGATTACCAGTCACTGTGCCTGAATAAGGCCGGCGGCACACATGACGTTTTGAGCCCGTTTTTTGGGGCCGTTTTTAAGCCGTCCGTTAAAAAACACATGTGTTTTTGACCAGTTTTACCAATTAATTAAAACTGATCAAAAAACGGATGCGTTTTCAAAAACGCATTCATTTTTTAACACATGCGCTTTTTAATGGACTGCTTAAAAACAGGCCCAAAACAGGTTCAAAACGCCACGTATGCCGCCGACCTTAAAGGGGTTCTCTGGAGGTTGAAAAACATGGCTGCAGTATTCCAAAAACAGCACCTCACCTGACCATGGGTAGTGTGTGGTATTGCAACTAAGCTCCATTCATTTCTATACAGCTGAGCTGCAGTACTGGCAGTAACCATGGTCAGGTGTGGTGCTGTTTTTGGAAGACTGCAGCCATGTTTTTCCACCTCCTGAGAACCCCTTTAAGGTTCGATGTTGATGGTAGATTTCCTTTTCTTTTAGAAAGAAGGAGGCCATGAATAACAAATATAAGAAGATCGTCTATTATGCTTGGTTTTGATGCTGGATTTAAGGAATAAAAAAAATACTTAAGGGTGTTGGACCGTTTTTAAACGGACTGAGATCGCATGCGTTTTTGTAAGCTTAGGGTGATGCTACACATGGCGTTTAACCCTGTAACGGAAAATCGCGTCCAAAGTCAAAAATGGCACTTTTTTGCCATTTTAAAAAAATAAAAAATTCTATAAAAAGTGATCAAAAGGTCATACAGTCCTAGAAATGATAACATTGTAAACGTCATTAAAATCCACAAAAACCTGCACCACCCACAGCTCCATACACCAAAGTATAAAAAAGTTATTAGCGCCAGAAGATGGCAAAATCCCCCCCAAAATTTTTGTAGAGGAGGTTTTAATTTTTTTAAATGTATGAAAACATTATAAAACCTATATAAATTTGTTATCCCCGTAATCGTACCGACCCAAAGAATAAAGTAGACATGTCATTAGGGGCGTACAGTGAAATCCGTAAAATCCAAGCCCACAAGAATACGGCACAATACGTTTTTTTTTTTACCAATTTCACTGCATTTGGAATTTTTTTCCCGCTTCCCAGTACACGGCATGGAATATTAAATACCACCGTTATGAAGTGTAATTTGTTTCGCAGAAAATAAAGCCGTCACACAGCTCTGTACATGGAAAAATAAAAGTTACAGATTTTTGAGTGTGGGGAGTGAAAAATCAAAACGAAAAAGGGCTCCAGCGGGAAGGGGTTAAAGACACCATTACAATTGATCTGGGAGGAGGTAGGGAATACTGGGATTCCAGGGCTCGGACCCCCTATAGTGCCAGGCCTGTGACTAGAGTTCCAGGGACACTCACTCCAGGCAGTCTATATCATTTCCTCTCCAGTGCAGTTTTTAGATCTGATTTTATTTTATACCTTTTCCCAGACACCACAAGATGATTGCAGCCAGTGGAGCACATCCTGGAGGCAAGGCACTTCTTATTTTCTCTTTGTGCTGCCCAAGGTCCTGGTTGTTTCTCTCATTCTCCACATCTTATATGGGTTTTATGGTTCCAACAGATAACTTATTGTATGATAAAATGTTACACATTTATTTAGTATACTTGTTTCTTTTCCATATAGTATTTAACATTTCTGCTTAGTTTTTTTTTACATTTTCAATGGATATATACCTATCCACTTATCCTGGTTATGTGACGATATAGGTCTGGTACAGCTCTGATCCCTATTCTGCAACATTTTATGTCCAAATGAACATTTTTTTATCCTCTGGCAAGAACAAATTCTTATTAAATGAAACATGTCACCAGTTTTAAACATAACAGCAGACAAAAGCTAGGTATAGTGTGTGTACATAGTAGCAGCAGGACTGTGAAAAGTGAACTTTTAATCCAGATTTACAGCTTTTGCAAGTGCTCTTGGCGGGTCTTTCAGACTGAAGAACGGTCTGCTCTTTGCAATGGTTTGTGGGCCAGTGTGTGATGAAGCTCACACTCCCCCGTCCGGCTTCCCACGTGGTGTTTTCGTTGCGTTTTTTAAACGCATCCTAAACGCAAGTAGGAGGGGGGTCTGCCTGAAACGCACGCATTTAATTGCAAATGAATATGCGTTTTGGCTAAACCCCCTCCCACTTTCATTTAAAAAAGCAATGAAAACGGCACGTGGGGAGCCGGCCTGCTGAATACATCAGAAGCCTACAGCTTCCTGATATATCTGGCGGGTGGCTGCGATGGCAGACAATGGCGCTATAACCTGTGAACTTTCAGGCCTGAATGTTGGCAGATCGTAGCTAATTCCTGCTCCTAGCCGGCCCACTCGGCCATGCCCCCTTTACTTGGTGTGGAGATGGCGACAGATGGTTTTAGGAAGTTGCTTTAACCATTTTACACACTTTCTGCACCTTGATAAAGAGTGCGGCATAGCCTGCATAATACACTGCGTTTACAACACATTTAGAAAATTTACAATATATTTGTAAACATGAGGTAATTAAAGTATATTATCCTCTAATGATGGCCTCCAACAATATATAATTGATGGATTTTTCTGCTCCCTAGACCCTCTGTTATAAACTGCCAAGTATTTTGAAAGGGGTGAAAGCCATTTCTTTCCTAATATTTGTTGCAGGGCTGGCGCACCCCTCTATGCCCAATCCTGGCCACCAGCTGAGTGAGCAAGCACAGGGCGTTTCTGCCCTGGCCTGCGTATATTTTTAAAACCTGCAAACTTTTCTTTGCAGGTTTTTATGCAAAACTAAGTGCGACCCTTAATAAATGAGCCCCAATGTATCAAGTTTCTTGTGCAGACAAGAGTAGCCAGAACCAAGGGATATTAGGATTGTCCAGGCATCCATGGAACTTATCCAGATCCTTAGGGTCAGATACTTGTACAATACAACTTTCATAGTCGCCCATTAATACTTGTGAAATTCCGAGAGCTATTATTAAATTATGGCAAACTTGTTAGTTTGGAGAAAAGTTTTCCACAGCTCCATACAGGTTAAGAATATTATTTTTCTTACAGATACTTTTTCAGTATCTGCACACAGTGGGGGGGGGGGATATGGGGGATTCATTATTGCTCCTGAGCCAGAAAATGACAGATTTGCGCCAAAAAAAACAACTAAAATGCCTTCCAACACATTTATGAAAGCTTTATACCATCTTTTAGGTCTTTTTCCTACCTTTCCAAAAGTAGAACTTGACAGATCCCAGACCCTCTAAATCTAGCTCTCGTAGTTGTATAGTGGGACCTCTTCGCACCAATTAATTAAGGTCTTCAAAAGCTTCTTGTATTGGCCTTCAAAATATATTTAGCTTCCGGACTCCAAATAACTAGTCATTCGTAATAATTTGGCCACATGCTTACAGATCACTGCTTCTACGCCAGTTTTGTGGTCGGATTTGGCCTAAGCCTCTTGATGTATCCGGTGCGACAAGTGGTGTAGTGGCCACAATCATGCGCCGGTGCAGCAGTGCCAGCGTATGATAAATGATCCTCCATGTGTATGGCAGATTTATGCAGAACATTTGATGTATTATTGTACACTGTTCTGTGATATATTAAATCAAAAGATATTTCAAGTGGTGAATCGGTTCCAGGCAGAGATGTGAACAATGACATGAAATTACTGGCCAGATGACTGGTGACCCTGGAGAAGAGATGGCCACTTGTTCTGAGCCCGTTATTATTGCCTGTACAGGGTGAGGAGCAAAGAGCTCTTTAATATGTAAGGCAGAACGCTCATTAGTAGTGAGGATAGGAAATGGAAACTGGTAAAGGACATGAGGGAAGTTCTGTAGGTCATAAATCTTCACTGTACACTGAAGAAAAGCTGACAGGAATTTTCCAGTGGGTGGAAAGGACATACACTCATGAATATTTGATATCAGCACAGGAAGCCTTTTTTTCTAAACTAATGATTTTTTACTAAAGTTGCTGCTCCTACAGTGCCACAGAATACGCTATTCAGCTGCTGGAAAATGTTAAAGGAGTGCCACAGAATACGCTATTCAGCTGCTGGAAAATGTTAAAGGGAACCTGTCACCAGGAGACCCATTTTTAGCACTCCCCCAGTCCCCACAGAGCATAGTACATACACTGCCAAAGTGTTTTTGTATAAAAAATAGGTTTTACAGAAAAAAAGATCTGTTATATTGTACCTTTCATTAGCATCTGCTGTGTGACTAGGCACTCCCACCCTTGGGAAACTGCTCCTCCATGTGTCCTTTTCAAATATATGAAAACACCCATCACTTGGCTTAGCGACGCCCCCTGCTCCTCTACAGCCAATCCCGAGTGAGGGGAGTTATTCATATATTTGAAAAGGACACATGGAGGAGCAGTTTCCCAAGGGTGGGAGTGCCTAGTCACACAGCAGATGCTAATGAAAGGTACAATATAACATATCTTTTTTTACTTGGCTTAGCGACGCCCCCTGCTCCTCTACAGCCAATCCCGAGTGAGGGGAGTTATTCATATATTTGAAAAGGACACATGGAGGAGCAGTTTCCCAAGGGTGGGAGTGCCTAGTCACACAGCAGATGCTAATGAAAGGTACAATATAACATATATTTTTTTCTGAAAAACCTATTTTTTTTATACAAAAACACTTTGGCAGTGTATGTACTATGCTCTGTGGGGGGTGGGGTTCGTTTACACTCTGTTTTAGGAGATGTAAGGGAATATAAAACAGATGATGATGTAAAGTATCCTTTAAAGAGGACTGTCACCAGCAGAATGATCCCTCTGAATCACTACTAAAGTAAGCAGCCCCCTAGCACTACCCCGGTATAAGTAGTGTTAATAAGCTGGAAACACGTCTGGAACAGGCTTGGTCTGGCGTATTCATGAGGGGGGCGGTAAGAGGTGGCATGAAACCTGGCAGTCACCGCATATCAGGTGTGGGAGGGGTGGTCTGGGAAGATCGAAGAGAGGGAGCGCCGGACCGCCCCCTCATGAATAAGCTGAACCGCTGTAAGCATGGTCCACGCGTTCTGAGCACTAGATGTAGTATGTTCCGATAAAACTGCGATTTAACACTGCTAATTTGGGTAGTTCTAGGAAGTGCTACTTTAGAGGGATTATGTCAGATGACAGGTCCCTTTAACATCAATGGCGGGAAAGCTCCTTGGCTAAGCTTCCATTTTAAACAGTAAATGTAAGAATCGTTCTTACATGCTTAAAGATTAATTTGAGCCATATTGTATTCATGACCCTCTGTCTTGTCCAGATAAGTAGGTTGTTCCCAAACGAGCAAGTGCACACAGTGTTCTAGCTGTGGTCAATGTATCCAAAGCTATCTAAGAAAGAAAGAGAGGAGATGGCATCATGACTCACATCAGAGAGAGAAAAAGTTCATTCAAAAGTAGATGTTCAACTCATTGTCTGTAATGTAACCACATCCCATCCAGGCTTTTTTAAAAAATTTAGGTGACTTTGGGTCAATAGGGTGCTGATTATGCATAGTTTCGTTAAAGGGGTTTGCCCATGAAATAAAGTTCAATTAAACCGTTTGTACAATAAGACCATTTTTATACCTTACTTTACAGTTACTCGTATAATCATAAGATTACAGGTCGGATCCCAGGGCACACCAAAATTGGTACACCAGGACTGATAGAAACAGGTTGACTTATTGTGAAGGTATTTTTTGTGAATAACCAGTAAATTAGAGAAGTGTTTTGTTACCTGAGTATATAAAGAATCTATCTCGTGGGAATACCCCCTTTAAAAAAGGTAGCGTTTGGTTTGTGGTTTGACACACACACCACACACAAAACAACAACAACGCATAAATCCCAACATCATGCCAACTCTAAAAGTCTGCAAAGCAGAACAAATGATACGTGTCCCTAGAGTTTAATCCTAATAGATCCTCCTTTAAAGGCTCACAGGGTGTTTTCTCCAGTGATAGTATAGTCTGGACCTCATGAGGTGTAGCTAGAATTGTAGTCATCACACTGGCTTGCTTCTGGATCATGGCACTGGAACAGTTTACGTAATGGCTGGTCGAGGGTTTCGCTTCTTGAAAGAAAACGGTTGCTGCGCAACAGTCTACATTTTCCTATGGATACACAAAATAGTGAACTGATTAATCTATATATTAGGCCATACCCCAAATCTCCTATACAAGTATATGAAGTAGGAGCGCTGTGCCAGGCCTGGCTTCCCTATTACATCGACCATGAGTCAAATAAGTACTAACTTCCACAATCTAGGCCCTAATGTGGGGGTGCCCGAAGCAAAAGATCCCAGTTGGGTCAAGGAAGGTACAATGGTAAAAGCAGACAACCGAATCAAGTGTTTCTTTTATTCACCAAGACCAAGTGTCGACGCTGCATGTATTTATGATGAATAAAGCAACACTTGATCACGGATTGCAACACAAGGGTTGCCTCTTCTCAATCCCATAACTTACCATGGTTTGAGAGACCCGAGCAGTAAATTCCCATCATATATATTGCGTCCGATTTCAGGAACAACCTAATAAAAGAGAAAGTTGAAAATTAAGAAAAAAAAAACAAAACACAAAGCAACACAACAACACAGTAAAGACCATGCTTTATGAGAGTACAATGATATTCTTTTCATAAGTTATACAATATTTACAAAATGTGTTTAGGATACAACCTTTATTATAGTATAGGCCTGCATTATAACAACTTTTCAGGGTTAAAAGGAAACTTGCTACCGACATATCAAACCACTACCAGTTGTTGTCAAGCAGATTAACCATTTAATCAGTGTTTCTTCCATGCCGGTGGTGCATCATCCAGAACCCAAACAACTGCGTGCAGCAGAGAGAGATGGGGTGAGCAGCGAGCTTCCGGCGCCGTATGACAGAAAAATATAGGCATGTCTATTTATTATGTGCTGGTCACGGTTGTGGGGAGACAACCTGTGCCCATACTGTGACTGGGCACCTTGGGGACAGATATATCCGTTCACGTGCTGGAGCCTTAGACTGCTCCTCTGGTGCGATATCATTCGCCAGGCTTCAGGAAGTAGTTATGAGGTCCTGGAGCAGGACCTTATGTGTAGGGGTGGTATTCTGAGGAGGGAGACCTGTAAAATAAAGTCTTTTATTGTGGACTTTCAGAAAATGCCAAAATGCAGAGCCATAAAAGAAACAGATCTGAAGGTGTTAAGATGCTGTGAAACATATCGCTTGTGGTTTTAGTCCGTTCTGCTGACAGTTCCCTATGGAGAGCTGCAAACATTTTGCCCTTTCATTTAGCCAACTATCCGCTTTCTTATCAAGCCATGGGGGGGGGCCCTATCGATGCCTACACTTTATTGGTGCACGTTGTATTTAGGTATACTTTTTATCTGAAAAGTTCTGTCTGCAGTTTCAACTTTACTCGAGAGGGAGATTGGGAAGCAGAGAAATTAGTAAGCTCCGTTTTGCAGCACTAAGGTAAAATATAAACCCGGAGGATATATGTTATCATGCAGGTAACGATGGTCAGGTACAGTTCTACAATCACTTCATAATTATATGAATACAACGAGGGTGAGTGACCTGCCAAAGTATAGAGGTCACTGCCGTGACAAGGGATCGGTGGCCGTCCCAGTCATACCGAAGCTTGAGTACCAGAACAGGGGAAGATGAGAAGGCAAGTTTATTTTATTTTCTACAAACACAAAATGCAGAATCTGAAGGACAAAGGCTGTTTTATAAACAAGGATTGAGAAATCGGAAATAACTTTCCTGTTTTCTTAAACATGAAGATTTTTTTAGCATATTTTGGCATACACACCCCCGAACTGGAGGGGACTCTAGAGAACAAAGATATAAGTGTTACTTAAACTTGAAAAATGAAAATTATTTGGTTTTCTGCTCTATAGATAAATAGTCTATTGAGTTTTTTTTTTTTCACCTCTGCTCGTTCGTAGTTTATTATTTATGATTTATGTCCCCCTTTTTTTTTTTTTTTTTAAATCATTTTGCATTATCAAGTCTTATCCATCCTAGGAGCCCACACTACCTTCTCAATTTTTTTCTTGGGCTCAGTTTCTATTACACCCGATTGGACGTTCATTTGGAGAGCCTCTACCACAAACTATTAAAAGGCAGCCAAAACAAAATCGTCAGGATCATAAGATTAGCATGGATTTTTATTTTTTTTTTTTTTTATATTTAAGGTTTTTTCAATAGCTCCTTGTTCTGAAGGGCTTGGCACTGTTTATACCAGTGGCCATTACTGCCTTAATATATCCCAGATGTTCAGGTGATTCAGCATTTTGATACTTACATTTATGCTCTATTTAGACAATCATGCTTTGTTTACATGTCTGAGCACTGATGAAATAGGAGATGCAGCAGCAGATTATGACGTATCCTGCTTGCCCCTCCCAGGCGGGCAGCGAGATGGACAGTGATGTCGAATGGAAACGATTGATTGAAGTGGGCAACCCCTTTAACGTATGTTCGTATACACTTTACCCTGTGCATCTGTAATTACTTTTTTTTTTTTTTAATGATTCTTCAATGAGACAGGTTCCAATAGGCTACTTTGTTCATTATAAAAATGCCTCAAAATCCAGATTAATTTCAACGATTATAAGATTATTTTACATGACCTGTGTTCTAGCGCGTCTGGGGTGGGGGGGGACGACCTACTAGAAGCTATCGGCAGGGAGGCGGAACAGTTGAAAATCAGTAACCATCGTTTCATCATTTTCCATCCTCGGCAATCCTGGCCCTCCACCCTCTCCCTCGGTTCTCCCAGGGAAACAATGGGAAATAAACAAAATGGTCTATTGGAGTGTATTCTTTTCTGTGACCTCAAAGAGAAAATCCAAATCATTCATGCAGTTGGTTTCCTAAAAGAAGATATGGAAGTAGATCCATACTTCTCTGTGATATCGGGTCGCCATGACTCAGAACTGATGAAGTATGCACAGAGTTCTCGCTATGACGACTGCTTACAGATAAATCCCAAACCAAGACACAGCTGAGAACATTTCAGAGAGCCGGGAGACGAATCCCTGGTTACGTACTCTACTGGACTTCATGTAAATCTATGTACTTTGATCATGATTAAACCTTAAGATAACGGCCATTGTTATCACACAGATGTTCACAAAATTGAAAAAAAACGTGTGTAGCTTTTGTATAGGATAGAAGGAATGGCGGATGTTGGAGGCTCATAGAAACAAATATGATCAAAACTAATAAACTCTGCATGAGATTAGATTATACTTTTGTAAAGTTCTGGGCCACTACAAGATTTTTAATTAAAGAAAAAAAAAGATGGAGCTATAATACATGAAAGGCCTGCCACCGATGACCTTTAGGTAAAGATTCATCAAACGATTCTTATAAACCAGGGACTTGCTTAACTTACTCCAAGATGCAGGCACTGTGACTGGGGTAATCTATTTTGTTGTCCATGGCCTCCTTCCTTCTAAAATCTACTTTTAAGTTATGTAATGAGTCTGAAGTGCTCTGAGGGGTGGGAGTGTTACCATAGCCCCATCAGTTTCTTAAGCTTCACAGGCTGGTACACATGTCTCCCCCTCTGTTCCATTGGCACTTCCCTTCCTCTGCCTGATTTAATCTTATCACAGTGGAAGGGTGAGATGTCCACAGCAAGGAGGAGCTCTGGTAACATCAGCCCTTTGACTTTTACATATTTTTAAAAGGGATTTTAGAGGAGCAAATATAAGAAGATTACCACGTACATTCCTGGAGCGGGAGCAAATGCAACTTTAATGCAGGATTTTGATGGTAAAAAGTCTGCTCTGTGCGAGATCAAGGTACAACCTCAGGTTTGCCTCCGATTGCTGTCTGTTTGTGGTTTCTTGAAAAACTAAAAAAAACAAAAGCTAAAGCTTCACAACATAATTACTTGCCAAAAATCTCCAAAATCAGGGGAGACCTCCCACCTTCTGTAAAGAGCCGAGTGGCAGGATACTCCATCATCCTCCCAGCTCATGCTCACTTTATACAAGATTTTGGCATTTATGAACTGCATATATAGTGCCACATCTCAGTTATTGGGTGCCATGTACCTGGAGCAGGGCATAGTACCCACCAACCAAAGAAGGGCCATTCTTAACAATGAAGGAAAAATAAACCAAAGGAATACAAAATAAAAAGCACCCCATGTCACCACTCACACTTTCAAGATGTTGGAAGTATAACCATATCTGTACCCAAACCAATGGTAAAAGCTACAGAAGTACAATGCAGCAGCTGTCCAGTCATGCTGAGGGAGAGGGGGGGGGGCTAAAATGGAACACCCTATAAATAAAACTAAATGGGAAAAAAAAAAAAAATATGAAATCATTAGCTGAAAACAGGTGTACAAAACGAGAAAAAAACAAAAAAAAGCAAGAGATTTTATTCGAATAACTGAAAACCCCATTTTTTCCTCCGTGTGCACGTGGCTGACATGCGCTTGCCAGTTTCTGGAGAAAGAAGAACATTGAGGAAACATAAATTGTTTATGACTGGAGGGTAGGATAAACAAGTCAGAAACACATGCCAGTCCTTGCAATGAGAGCAGCACAAGTTATTGGGACAGTGACCTTCTGCAGGAACAAGAACGAGTCATGTGTCTTTTTTTTTTTCTGGGGCTTGTGTTGACAGATCGTCTCGCCGCGGGGGCTACCGACAATCCTTCCCTTTATTGGAACATTCTGCCCCAAATGTCATCCTAATAAATCACTGCAGAGAATATGTACTCTAGGACAGGAATATATAACTTTATCCCACTTATTCACTGCCCGACAGTCATGAAGAGGCACAACCACTAAAAGACGATCAGCCATGCTATAACTTTCAGGCATGTGTGGATAATTACCTGGATGTTGGCAGCAATGCTAAAAAATATAATTGTAATAAACTAAAAGTAAACTAAAACATTATTAACTTACACCTCATGCTTTTACCGTGAGAGGAAGGGGGAGGTTCAGTGATGTTTATCAATCAGGAATAAGCCATCAATAGTAGAGGGGACCCCAGAATCAGCACTCTGAGTGGTTTTGTTATGTAGCAGAACCAGGCACACATTGATGGCCAAAAGCACAGCATTTGTACTGCCAGGGCCCAAGCGCTATTCTAACCAGTAAACGACAATACACATCGGCGGTGGTGGGAGGTTTGGTATGGAGAGAGCTCATGGACCGAGCCCCCCTACACATGAGGTGTCAGCTCGGTATAAGCCGACACTGCCGGTGGTACTGCTGCTGTCAGTGGATGCCATCAGCTGCACATTGGAATTCTTCTGTTAAAGCTGCCAGAGAAAGTCTTGTAAACAGAGAAGTTGTATGCAGTAGTGATCACACAACTTGCCCTGAAAGGGTCTACCCCCTCCCAATTCATCCACAAGTAAACAGGATTATGTTGACAGGACAAGCCAGCTTTCAGACATCATTCCCGGGCTTCTCATTAAAGACAATGGGGGCTTTATCAGCCAGCATAATTCTGCCAGGCCCTGCCTCGGGAGGAGGAGTGGTGTCGACTGCTGGGACCACCCACTAATCACAAGAATGGATTTTATGGCAGGACAAGAATGCATCCTGACCATCATCCAATACTCCATGCATTTGTAGGATTTCCAGACCAAATCAGACTCCTGAAATAAGTAAGTCTTACATGTTCAGCCATTCTAGATTTGGTCAGTAAATCCCAATAACATTTCCCCCCCCCCCCCTCCTGCACACAAATCTACACCAGGTCACAGGTTTTGCAAAAAAAAGAACACCCCTGTGCCCGCCCCCCTTACAGCCGCTGCGCCTCATGGCGTGGAGGTGCGTATTCATGATTTAATCGCAAATTCTTGTCATTATTCACTGCTTCTACCCAAGAAAACCTCATATTGAGTTTGGTATCACTACCACAGCAAATTTTTCCGGCCATGCAAAGAAAATCGACTTCAAATTAACTTTTGCATATAATGACATCATGTTGTACGGGCCTAAACATGCCGATAGAAGAAGACTGGCACCCAATGACACGGCTGCATTGGTCCCCTCTTTGTATCCAAATATTATTCTTTTGTAATAGAAGAAGCAAATCATTGGTTAGTAGAACCGTGCAGTCCAAAGCTGGACACTCCAACAAGACCAATTGACTTTTTGTTTATGGCAACCCTTCAAGTATGCAATGAATGTCTATAGCAACCGGCTGTTTGTTCATTTACTTTGCAGCTTTTATTTTATGCTAATAAGAGGATTGCGTTTTGACAGTAATAAAAGGGAAGGACAAAATAGAAATACTGATGGGGAATCCACAACAGGTCCTGGCAGCTTGAAGGCCATGTGTACACATGATGCAGATTCTTGGCCAAAAATCCAAGAATTCACTGGAAATGGGAAAAAGTGGAGAATTTTGAATTCACAGCTGTCCTTTATTATCGAAAATCTGAGGGAACCAGTTGACATAAATAAAACAGAAAAGATGATATAAAGATAAAAAGTAGTATAGAAAAATGTGAGAACGCCATGAGGGGTCAAAACTGGAAATAGTCATCTTAAAAATGAATATAAATAAAAAATTAACAAATATTTTAATAGTGCTATCTGGATTGATTCCCCCCTCCCCAGGATTTTTTTTTTTTTGCAATAATTGTTTAGAATTGTTTGCACTAAAATTTTTCAAATTTTTATGAATTGTGTGTATTTTCATACTTTATAGAAAAGAGCTTCAGGCAATTTGTAGCGCAATATCACATATTGGCTTTGACTTGCTGGAGAGTTTACAATTGTAACACAAGTCATTGGGGGGATTTATGAAGTGTCAGAACAAAGCTGTGACAGTTGCTCATGGCAAACAATCAAACTCAGTCGTTTATTTTTTTGAAAATGAGCTCCGATGGCTGCCATGAGCACTAGAATAGTTTTAATAGTTTCTGTGATAAAGAATAAGCATTTTATTGACTGCAGAAATTGGAAATCTGTGGAAGAGGCTCGAAAGATGAGATTTGTTAAAAAGCACTAGAAAACAAATACATTTTTTTCACCTGTGATGGAAGCCCCATAGACCTCATTGTAAGCAATGAGGCTCCGGATAACCCAGTCACACGCTGCACTTAATTGCATTTAAAGAGAGAGGAGGAAGTAACTCCCAAACACACGTATTACACAAAACGCTGCATTGGGTGCCCCAGCCAACACAAGCATTTAGATGTGACTACATCTGCGTTTGGGAGTTATCTGCACTATTGTTTCAAAACACACATAAGTGAGAGGTGTGAACACGCCATAGTATCCTTGTGGTTTTCAAGGTGGTGATAGATTCCTGGCCAAGCACCATCCACATTTCACACAAACTAGAACATTAGGCCACACTATGTGATGAGGAGTACAGGTAGAATTGTAATGATCCAATTGCAACACTGCACACAACTTTTGCTCACAAAAGAAAAGAAAAAAAACAAAAACAAAAAAAAAAAACACATCACACAGTTTTTTTGTGGTCAAATACCAACTACCCGGCACAGAGCCTCATTACGCTTTTCAAGTCCTAAATCAAAGCCTAGTGTGGCTGCATGACATGTTGGATGAAGTGCATTGGACATTCAGGTATGGAGCAGGTGTTGTTGCACAGGTGAAAACCGTTTAACAAATGCGATGAAGTACAGGACGCTGAATGCAGGGCTTTTCATGCTGCATAGTATATGCGGGTTGTAACCAAATGTGAACACAGGCATGAGAACAGCAATGCATTCCAGTGCAGCACATCCATAAACATTACCGATGAGACCCCAGATGAGGACCCTCAGCCCTAGACATGTGCTACTTCAGTCTATGAAGGAAAACGGAGTGCACACAAATGTGGACCCAGCTTCTATCATAGCAAGAACCTGAAACACAATGAGGTGCCTCCAGTTCTGGGTTTGGCCCCATTTCTCCAGTCTAGCATCTATAACATGGGACACATCAGCAGGGTTGCCACAAACTAAGATGGCATGCAGGGTCACCTACTTCAGGGTGGCTTTATTGACCTGAGCCACCTCCAGCAGTTGGTTGCAGGGAGCGGATTAAGGTAGTGGGGTAGGTGATGGCCCGTCGGGCAGCCGCCTGGCCACTCTGTTGGGGGGTATGTACTGGAGGACCACGACCCCGACGACACGGCGAAGGGTGAGTTGTAGGCGAGGGGCAGAAGCCAGGAAAAACACGGCTGTGTGCATTGTGCCCCGAGCATTCAGGGACGTGTGTGCTCCGTGACGACTCTGAGCGCTATAATACCAGGCTGCCCCTCCTATGTTGGTGTGTCAGTGCTGGGAAGATGGCCGCTCGCCCAACAGGCTTATCGTCAGTGCTGATAAGACCCCGGCGTCCCGGGCCTCCCTTCCGGATCAGGTTATGCTCGGCCGCTCCGCTGCTCCATCTGCAGCACGCAATCGGGGCAGGGGCTGGTTACCCACAAGCGGGTTTGGTTTCCAGTGCAGTGTATTGACTAAGTCAGGAATGGATGCGCAGTAAGATGTATAGCAGAAAGATTAGAGTATGGAAATGACTATCTCATGAAGGCAGTTACATTTGAGTCTGTAGGAAGTTTTGTGCATGTTTTTAGGGGATTCCAGTAATCCTCCATCAACATCAAACATAAGAACAGAATATTAATAAATCCAGCACACACTGGGGGGACATTACTATGGTGTTTCCGCCAGTTTTGTGGCCTCTCACCGCACTCTGCTCTCGACCTATTTATTAGCTGTCGGGGACCAGGAAAAAAAATGCCTTTTCCGCCTGCCGCTCTTCTCCGAAACGAAAGGGGCGTGGCTTTGGCGGGAGTGGAAAACTCAGACAGAATTAATATGTGTCACAGCCTTTTTGGGCGCTGTAAATGGCGGGGAAAGTAGACAAAAGAAACGTCTACAGGATGTTGGACATTTCTGTGCTGGGACCATTTTGGTCCAGGGCAGAAAAGGTCCGGGGACGAAATTGGTCTCGGGCGCGCAAGAAAGTCGTGCACAGTTAATATATGTTGTACTTCTTTCAGAGAGCAGGTCGGTAACAAAGCCAATGAGACACCGACCATTATGTAAATGTCCCCAGTGACTGTGATAATCTTTTATAGCTTTCTTATCCATTTTCTCCTTCTTCTAAAATAAACGAAAATGATGCTAATGAATAGAAGGGCTTCTGGGATTACCAGATCACCTCTATCAGCAGATCACAGACTTTACACTGTGTAGACACATTCCCCCTCTACCGAGTGCTGAAAACTTCCTCTATTCAGTGAGATACATCAGGACAGGGAAGGGGGAAGAGCTATGGGAGACAGTGTAACAGCCGTGAAGCTACACCAGCGAGGGGCTCTGGTAATGCCCCAGAGCCATATGTCTTATATTCTAATTTTAAAAGTTAATTTAGAAGGAAGAAGACCATAGATAGCAATATAAGAAGATACAGTCACTGTGCCTGAATAAGGCCGGCGGCACACATGACGTTTTGAGGCCCGTTTTTTGGGGCCGTTTTTTTAGCCGTCCGTTAAAAACACATGTGTTTTTGACCCGTTTTACCAATTAATTAAAAATGATCAAAAAACGGATGCGTTTTCAAAAACGCATTCATTTTTTAACACATGCGCTTTTTAAAGGACTGCTTAAAAACAGGCCAAACAAACAGGTTCCAAAAAGCCACGTATGCCGCCGGCTTAAAGGGGTTTCTGGAGGTTGAAAAAACATGGCTGCAGTATTCCAAAAACAGCACCTCACCTGACCAGGGTAGTGTGTGCGGTATTGCAACTAAGCTCCATTCATTCTATCTACAGCGGAGCTGCAGTACTGGCAGTAAGGTCAGGTGTGGTTCTGTTTTTGGAAGACTGCAGCCATGTTTTCCCACCTCCTGAGAAACCCTTTATGTTCAATGTTGATGGTAGATTTCCTTTCTTTTAGAAAGAAAGAAGGAGGCCATGAATAACAATATAAGAGATGGTCTATTATGCTTGTTTGATGTGGATTTAAGGAATAAAAAAAAATACTTAAGGGTGTGTGTGGACCGTTTTTAAACGGACTGAGATCGCATGCGTTTTGTAAGCTTAGGGTGATGCACACATGGAGTTTAACCCCGTAACAGAAAATCGCGTCCAATTGAAAATGGCACTTTTTGCCATTTAAAAAAAAATTTAAAATTCATAAAAAGTGATCAAAAGGTCGTACAGTCCTAGAAATGATACATTGGTAAAAGTCATTAAAATCCGCAAAAACCTGCACCACCCACCGTCCATACACAACGTATAAAAAGTTATTAGCGCAAAGAAGATGGCAAAAATCCCTCCAAAATTTTTGTACAGGAGGTTTTAATTTTTTTACAATGTATAAAAAATTATAAAACCTATATAAATGTGTTTTCCCGTAATCGTACCGACCCAAAGAATAGTAGAACTGTCATTAGGGGCGGTACAGTGAAATCTGTAAAATCCAAGCCACAAGAATAGCACAATACGTTTTTTTTTTTACCAATTTCATGCATTTGGAATTTTTTTCCGCTTCCCAGTAAACGGCATGGAATATTACCACGTTCATTTGAAGTGTAATTTGTTTCGCAGAAAATAAGCTGTCACACAGCTCTGTACATGGAAAAATAAAAGTTACAGATTTTTGAGTGTGGGGAGTGAAAAATCAAAACGAAAAAGGGCGGCCCACGGGAGGGTTAAAGACACCATTACAATACTGGGAGGAGGGGTAGGGATACTGGGATTCAAGGGCTCGGACCCCCTATAGTGCCAGGCCTGTGATAGAGTTCCCAGGGACACTCACTCCAGGCAGTCTATATCATTTCTCTCCAGTGCAGTTTTAGATCTGATTTATTTTTATACCTTTTCCAGACACCACAAGATGATTGCAGCCAGTGGAGCACTCCTGGAGGCAAGGCACGTTCTTTTTTCTTTTGTGCTGCCAAGGGTCCTTGGTTGTTTCTCTCATTTCATCCAACATCTTATAGGGTTTATGGTTCCAAAAGATAACATGTATGTATGATAAATGTACACATTTATTAGTATACTTGTTTCTTTCCAATATAGTATTAAACATTTGTCTGTTAGTGTTTTTTTAAATTTTCAATGGATATATACCTATCACTTATCCTGGTTATGTGGAAGTAAAGGTCTGAGCCCTATCTGCAAACATTTATGTCCAAATGAACATTTTTTTTATCCTCTGGCAGAACAAATTCTTATTAAATGAAATAGTCAAGTTTTAAACATAACAGCAGACAAAAGCTAGGTATGTGTGTGTACATGTAGCAGCAGGACTGTGAAAAGTGAACTTTAATCCAGATTACAGCTTTTGCAAGTGCTCTTGGCTGGGTCTTTCAGACTGAAGAAACGGGTCTGCTCTTGCAATGGTTGTGGGCCAGTGTTGGATGAAGCTCACACTCCCCCGTCCGGCTTCCCACGTGGTGTTTCGTTGCGTTTTTTAAACGATCCTAAACGCAAGTAGGAGGGGGGTCTGCCTGAAACGCACGCATTTATTGAAAATGGAATATGCGTTTTGGCCCTAACCACCTCCCACTTTCATTTAAAAGCAATGAAAACGGCAGTGGGGAGCCGGCCTGCTGAAACTCAGAGCCACAAGCTTCTGATATATTTGCGGGGTGGCTGCGATGGCAGACAATGGGCCTATAACCTGTACTTTCGGCCGAATGTGGCAGATCTAGCTAATTCTGCTCCTAGCCGGCCACTTCGGCCATGCCCCCTTTACTTGGGTGTGGAACGATGGCGACAGATTGGTTTAGGAAGTTGCTTTAACCATTTTACACACTTTCTGCACCTTGATAAAGAGTGCAGGGCTAGCCGCATTAATTACATGCGTTACAACACATTTAGAACATTTACAATATATTTGAAACATGAGGTAATAAAAGTATTATCCTCTAATGATGGCCTCCAACAATATATAATTGATGGATTTTTCTGCTCCCTAGACCCTCTGTTATAACTGCCAAGTATTTGAAAGGGGGTGAAAGCCATTTCTTCCTAATATTTGTTGCAGGGCTGGGCACCCTCTATGCCCATCCATGGCCACCAGCTGGCTGAGTGAGCAAGCACAGGGCGTTTCTGCCCTGGGCCGGTATATTTTTAAAACCTGCAAACTTTCTTTGCAGGTTTTTATGCAAAAATAAGCGCTACCCTTAATAAATGAGCCCAATGTATCAAGTTCTTGTGCAGACAAGAGTAGCCAGGAACCAAGGGTATTAGGATTGTCCAGGCATCCATGGAACTTATCCAGATCCTTAGGGTCAAGATACTTGTACCATACAACTTTCATAGTCGCCCCATTTAATGACTTGTGAAATTCCGAGAGCTATATTAAATTATGGCAAAACTTGTTAGTTGGAGAAAAAGTTTTCCACAGCTCCATACAGGTTAAGAATATTATTTTTCTTACAGATACTTTTTCAGTATTGCACACAGTGGGGGGGGGGGATATGGGGGATTCATTATTGCTTCCTGAGCCAGAAAATGACAGATTCTGCCAAAAAAACAACTAAAATGCCTTCCAACACATTTATGAAAGCTTTAGACCAACTTTAGGTCTTTTTCCTACCTTTCCAAAGTAGAACTTGACCAGATCCAGACCCTCTAAAATCTAGCTCTCGTAGTTGTATAGTGGGACCTCTTCGCCACCAATTAATAAGGTCTTCAAAAGCTTCTTGTATTGGCCTTCAAAATATATTAGCTTCGGATCACAATAAACTGTCATTCGTTATAATTTGCCCATCTACAGATCACTGTTCTACGCCAGTTTGTGGTCGGATTTGGCCTAAGCCTCTTGATGTATCCGTCCGTTGCGACCAAGTGGTGTAGTGGCCACAATCATGCCGGGAGCAGTGCCAGCGTATGATAAATGATCCTCCATGTGTATGGCGAGATTTATGCAGAACATTTGATTGTATTATTGTACATGTTCTGTGATATATTAAATCAAAAGATATTTCAAGTGGTGAATCGGTCAGGCAGAGATGTGAACAATGACATGAAATTACTGGCCAGATGCTGGGGACCTGGAGAAGAGATGGCATGTTCTGAGCTCGTTATTGATTGGCTGTACAGGGGGAGGGCAAAGAGCTCTTTATATGTAAGGCAGAACGCCATTTTAGTAGTGAGGATAGGAAATGGAACTGGTATAAAGGACATGAGGGAAGTTCTGTAGGTCATAAATCTTCACTGTACACTGAAGAAAAGCTTGACAGGAATTTTCCAGGTGGGTGGAAAAGGAAATACACTCATGAATATTGATATCACACAGGAAGCCTTTTTTCTAAACTAAGATTTTTTACTAAAGTTGGCTCCTACAGTGCCACAGAATACGCTATCAGCTGCTGGAAAAATGTTTAAAGGGAATCTGTCACCAGGGAGACCCATTTTTAGCACTCCCCCAGTCCCACAGAGCATAGTACATCACTGCCAAGTGTTTTGTGATAAAAAATAGGTTTACAGAAAAAAAGATCTGTATATTGTACCTTCATTAGCATCTGCTGTTGTGACTAGGGCACTCCCACCTTGGGATGACTGTCCTCCAGTGTCCTTTTCAAAATATATGCAAACACTCATCCACTTGGCTTAGCGACGCCCCCTGGTCCTTACAGCCAATCCCGAGTGAGGGGAGTTATTCATATATTTGAAAAGGACACATGGAGGAGCAGTTTCCCAGGGTGGGAGTGCCTAGTCACACAGCAGATGCTAATGAAAGGTACAATATAAACATATATTTTTTCTGAAAAACCTATTTTTTTTATACAAAAACACTTTGGCAGTGTATGTACTATGCTCTGTGGGGACTGGGGAGTGCTAAAAATGGGTCTCCTGGTGACAGGTTCCCTTTAACACCTTTAAAATTGCTTAATAAGTCTTATCAGAGCTTTCATATATAATCTATGTCTTATCTATTATTCTATCTATCAACTCTCTAATAATATCTATCTCTTTAAAGGAACTGTCACCAGATTTACCCCATAAGACTATTAGACCCCTCAGGCGGGATATGAATTGTCCTTTTCTCACTCATTTACATCTAAAAAAAAGCTCCACCAAAGTCGTGTGAAAATGAGCAGAGAAGGATAATATTGGCCTGACATGAGTCAAGTTTAGAGGCCGCAGAGGGGTTGTCACTTCAGACACACTTAATTTCAGTTACTGGTGTCATATTAAAGATAAGAATCTCTTCTTTCACATCAGGCTTGTGATTCTGTGAGCTACAGACCAGAGATACAGAAAGTTACATAAAAGACAAAAAAAAAGAACTAGATCATATGTGCAGCTCACATTAACAACTTTAAATTTTACGGATGTATTTCCCTCTGTAGTTCAAAGATCTATAAGCCATGCTCACAGATGAGATACTTATCTTTAATATGACCCCGAAGCATGTTTCTAGATACTATAACCCTGAAGATAAGTGTGTACGAAGAGACACTTCCACTGCCGCCTCTGTCTCTTTTTACATGACTTTCACAAACAGTGAAATTACATAAAAAGAGTGGGTCTGTAGAAGGCATCACTGCCTGCGGGTGAGTAGGCTTAATGGGTTAGGTTAAAATGAGTCTGATTTTTCTTATAGGATCTCTCTCTCCATCCATTGATATCTATCATGAGGAGGTGTTCTGTATTTTCCGAAAGTTACAAATTGTAGCTTCACACTGAAGGCATTCAAAACTATGAAATAACACATTGTGGATTATATATCTTTAACAAATTGTGTGCATCCTAAAAATGTCTTATTCTAGGTAGGGGTGGCAAACCTTAGACACCGAGTCCAAACTACAACCAAAAACCACATATTTTTCGCAAAGTGCCGATGCGAAAATTAAGCAGTAACTTACTAGTCCTGCCGCTGTCACATGTTTAAATTGTATCAGGCACTGAGGAAACCAATACAGTAGAAAGAGGAGTACAGGTTGGATGTATCATTGTAGCTTCCTTCTAGGGTCCTGGGCTGCCTGGGACTGCAAGAGGCCTTGAGTCCTGTCTGGCGAACTCAGCGTTGGTGTGATGGCAAGGGTGCCCACAGAGAGGCTCTGGCACCCGTGCCATAGGTTCGCCACCACTGTTCTAGGTTCTTCAAAGTAGCCACTCTTAGCTTGATTAAGCTTGAACAACACTCTTGGCATTCTCTTGATGAGCTTCAAGAGGTAGTCACCTGAAATGGTCTTCCAACAGTCTTGAAGGAGTTTCCAGAGATGCTTAGCACTTGTTTGCCGTTTTGCCTTCACTCTATTATCACCAGATAATACATATCAGTGTCCTCTGATCCAGATAGGGTTATTTTACTACTACCTTTGCTACTATTGCTGCTACTCCTACTACTTACTTAGTAGTCATTACTACTACTACAATAAACTGTATTTCTTCTTTTATTTTTAATGCATAGCTTTTTAGGTAAAATCATAGACTATTACATTATTCCATTTCCACGCACACCAGCCTGAGAGAGGAGTATTTGCCAAAACTTCAGACGTGATGGGAACAGAGTCTTAAGTGTAATGCAATCAGGAAGAACATCCAAATTAGATACAGGCGGTATTACAATAGTAAGGGCACGTAAGCACATATCTATTTGCACTGCATTGAATTGAGTGGTATTCTGTAACCATGGACAGCAGCCAGCCACGCAGAAAGAAGAAGAATGTTTCTCTTTTTTGGCTCATTAGTTTTCAAAGACATTAACTGGGCATTTGGCCTTTTTAAACATCCATTGTCGTAACCATGATGAAAGCAAAAGTAATGAATATATTGCAAAACACAGTTGATCAGCAATGAGAACAGCAATTACTTCTGTCCTATGATTAGTCAAGGACTCTTTGGTACAAAGCCTGTAACATCTTAATGGGTTTCTTTTTCAGCAGGAAATTAACCCATTTAGTGCTTGGATTGTAACATTTTTCTCATTTTACACTTTGCAGAGGCTGAAAGTGAAGTTCAAGTGAGAACCTGTCATCAGACCTTGGCCTAATAAACCACTACTAGTATGTTGTCAAGCAGTTACACAGCTTCTAGATTATGTTACTTTCATGACCCAGCTTGGTATCATCATCCAGAAATGATTGAGATGAATTGAGTATAATGTATTGTGAATTGATGTATAAAGTCAGGGAGGCAGAGAGTTTAATACTGAAGCCAAGCTCTCCCTGCCTCTGAACACCTCCTCCCATGTGATTGACATCATGCAACGGACTTCAGGAGATCTGATAACTGAAGTCTCTGAATGCCGGACCATCAATTACAGTAAAGAGGGTGCTCTAAGGCAGGGAAAGCTTGACTTCAGTGTTAAACTCTCCGCCTCCATGACTTCATAAAAACAATTTACATCTCACTTCAAAGTTGATTTTCTGGATAATGCCACTGCACGGGGTCATGATAGAAACATTATCTAGAAGCTGCTCAGCTGCTTGACAACTTACTGCTAGTGGGCCAATTTCTTATGACAGGTTCCCTTTAAAGCCCATATTTTACAATTATTGGGATTTCCCCATGTTTTATTTTATCTCCCATACAGAGGAAAGGGGATAATATATTTGCCATCCTAATCACGAGAATGGAGTTTTCTCCCCTTAAGAATGGAACAGCAGCTGGAGCATACGTCATGCTTCTCCAGTCATCTTCAGCACAGCATGTTAGAACCCTATTCTATGGATAGGCAAAATATGTAAACTTACAGCCCCTATTTAATTGAAAACATTTTTTGGAAAACCAGGACTTTAAAGAAAACCTGTCACCAAAAATGGAATTCTGATCTGTAGGCAGCATGCTATAGACATACAAAAAAAAACAAAAAAAGCACAGTGTAACAGTAGTAGAATCTAGTGACAGTAATATCGACCAATGTAGCCAACAGAAGGCCTCTTAATACTAAACTGCAAAATACCAAACAACAGAAAACAAGAGGAAAGGACAAGGCTTCAATGCAACGACATAAAAGGGAAAATCTTTATTAGTGAACAACAATAAAAATACGTAAAATAGACTGAGAAGCATCTCAGAATGGATACAAGAAAGCACGCCAGGTAATACGTCCTAAGATACATGAACAAATGTCAAATATACAGTATAAGAGACCCAGAAATGTAGTAAACAGTAATGGACAAAAATGGGTATCAAATGGTAATGGTGTAGAGCCCTTATGTAACTGACAAGTAACCTGTAGTAGTAACAGGGGTCACAGACACTAAATCATAAACAGTGATAGACACATACAAATAGTGCAAAATAAGTAGAGGCTAGTGTGACCAAACAGAGGACATGATGTTACCTGGCGTGCACCCCGACGCGCGTTTCAATCGCAGCAGGTCTTTGTAGAACAGTACTACATTCATAAAAATGTGCAAATCGCACATTGTAATGAATGGGTTAAAATGAAACAGCCTCGGGTATTTGGAAGACCCAATGCTGTCATGGCGACGGATTGCCGCTCACCATCTTTTTGAAGCCGCCAGCAGCGATCAACGGGATAACACCCGCGATCAGTGCTAGGGTCTTACTGGTAAGTCTTTGCTACAATCTGCAGCAAAGACTTACCGGCTATGGAGAGGGCCCATGAGCCCTCTCCATGCACCGGGACCCGACGGGAAGGGGTTAAAGGGGTTGTACGGTCGCAGACATTGCCCTGCACATGCTAGATAATCAAAAGTCACCCCCTACACCAGTGGTGGCGAACCTATGACACGGGTGTCAGAGGTGGCACTCAGAGCCCTTTCTGTGGGCACTCAGGCCATCAGCCCAGGACAGAGTTCATCAAACAGGACCAAATATATCAAATCTTCCAGATGCTGCTCTTAGCGTTTATTTACATTGACACTCCATTGACTGTTGGAACTGCTTGAAAAGTAAGAAGGTGTTCATAGGACTGCATTATCTTTGTAGGTCATCCTGCTACATCCACCATTCTTCCTGTACAGAGACCCTGGAGAGAAGCTACAATAATAGTCTGAGCCCACCTTCTTTCAACTGTATTGTTGGCCTCGGGCGGTCGATACAATTAAAATAAGTGGAAGAACAGGTAACAGTAAGTTACTGCTTAAAATGCCACGTTGGCACTTCATGCTAAATAAGTGGATTTTGGTTGTAGTTTGGGCACTCGGTCTCTAAAAGGTTCGCCATCACTGCCCTACACGAAGTGAAAAGGTCAGCTTTTGTTTATATTAACCGATATCCAGGGAAATGACAGTTAGACTGTGTCCAGCAATCGGCGTGCATGCGTGGTGCGTAGTTTGCGCTCCGCGGCCGCTTCCTTTGTGCGTGCACACAGTGGAGGATGCTTGCAGCGGAGCTGGTAGAGCGTGCACAGCAGTCTTGCACACTCTGCATTACAAGCGCACAGCACAAGCAGCCAATAGCGGCTGTGCATTCTGTGCAGGAGCACTCGGCGTTCCGTACGAGCGGAGTATCATGGGACTTGATGCAGAGCCCCACGGCCATCTGGGATGCTCGGTCCTGGTCTGCAGTGATAAGTGCAAAAATAAGTGTAATAATATAAGTGTAAAGTGTAAAGTTTAAAAATGGGGACTGTGTAACCCCTTTAAATACAAACCTCTCCTTGAATGGGGGCATAAATAAACTGAGTTGTCATTCATAGTTCATAAAACAGTTAAATGGGTTTTCCACTTTCAGCAAATATTTGATATGGTTTGTGTCCGTAAAAGTTATATCTATATCTCTTTATCTAGATCTTTATCTAGATCTCTGCTTGCTGTCATTCTATAGGAAGCTTTTTTGTTTACTTCCAGTGGATAGAAATCTGTCAATGTGATGTGATGGACACACAGGTACACAAGCTGTGGGGGTCATTTACTAAGGGCCCGAATCGCTTTTTTCGCCGGGTTTCCCGAAATTTTTTCCGATTTGCGCCGAATTGCCCTGGGTTTTTGGCGCACGCGATTGGATTGCGAGCCGGCATGCATGCGATGGAAATGGGGGGGGGGCATGGCCATCGGAAAACCCAAGGGATTCGGAAAAATCGCGGTATTTAAATAAAAGTGTCGCTTCACACGCACTTAACTGCACCAAGAAATAGAAGGTGAACTCCGGTGAACTCCAGCGGACCTCTGCGCAGTAGCGACACCCAGTGGAAATCGGTGCACGGACCTTTGTGATTCCCGGTCAGACCCGAATCAGCATTGGAGAACCCGCCGCTGGATAACGACTGGACCGGGTAAGTAAGTCTGCCCCAGAGAGTAATTGTAGCTGTGTGATAATAATGGCTGGTGTACCTGCGTGTCCATCACATCACCATGGACAGATTTCTATCCACTAAAAGTAAAAATAGACGCTTTTATAGCAGGACAGCAAGCAGAGATCTAGAAAACTGCGTGGAATCGATACAGAAAGTATATTGGAAAATTGTATAACTTTTTCTTACACAAATCATATCATATATTTGCTGAAAGTGGACAACTCCTTTAAGAATTAAGAATTGTTTTATTCAGGTCATATAGCTCCTCCTTAGAGACCTTCCGGCAAGGACGTTATTAGTTATTGTAAAATTTCTAATGATGTAACCAGTGATTACATTTCTATGAATAGAAGGGCTACACAACCACATTCCATATTCAAAGTTAGCGCTATTTCCAGTTGGCATGCAATGAGCCAATCCCAAACCTGCCTACTGTGTTCTCGCTATGAAGGCCTTTCAAACAGTACACGATATTTACAATCAGTTAATTGAAACAAACAAATAATGGGACACATTTACTAAGGGTCTGTCGGACGCATTTCCGTGGAGCTTCGCGAATTTTTCCGTTTTGTGCTGAATTGCCCCGGGTTTTTGGCGGATGCTATCAGATTGTGGCGCTTCAGCGTCAGCTTTCATGCGATACAAATGGGGGGGTGTGAGCGACGGATAACCTGACTGATTCGGACAAACCGCGGCATTTAAAAAATAAATTGTGTTGCAAGATCAGCACTCACATGCATCAGGTAGAAGAAGGTGGACTCCAGCAGAACTTTGTGGGGAAGCGACACATGCAGGAAAATGGACGCACGATCTTAGTGAATCGCTGCAGCTCCGAATCCTCGGCGGACATTCGGGAACAGCAGCGTCAAAGGGACGGGTAAGTAAATGTGCCCCAATGGGGCAGATTTACTTACCCGGTCCGTTCGCGATCCAGCGGCGCGTTCTCTGCGGTGGATTCGGGTCCGGCCGGGATTCATTAAGGTAGTTCCTCCGAAGTCCACCAGGCGCTGCCGCGCTGAAGAGCATCGGAACGCACTCAAATACACCCGCCTATCCTGGATGAAGGTAAGTGCAAGCTCCGCGACACTTTTGTTTTTTTAAATGCAGCGGTTTTTCCGAATCCGTCGGGTTTTCGTTCGGCCACGCCCCCCCATTTCCGTCGCGTGCATGCCAGCGCCGATGCGCCAAAATCCGATCACGTGCGCCAAAAACCCGGGGCTATTCAGGGAAAACCGGCGCAAATCGGAAATATTCGGGTAACGCGTCGGTTAAATGCGAATCGGGCCCTTAGTAAATGACCCCCAATATGTTTTACTATTCGGTATTAAGTTAAAAAAAAACTATTTAAGCAAAAACAACGGGTACCTGAGTGCAAGAACTACAATACTGTGAGAGTTTACCGAAAAAAACTTCAGAAATCTCCGCCAGGTTCGACCTGATCTTGGGACCAATCTGGTGGAGTTTGCAACTGAATCTATTAAAGGAGTATCATACGAAGACAAGATTCTTACATGTACTCAGGATAACAAAATAACACATTTTCTAATTCACTGTTATTAACAAAATTACAGCATTTCACAGATATAAGTCCAACCAATCTCTATCAGTCCTGCTGTACACAACTTTATTGTAATATTTGATTATTGTATTACAATAAGCCACTTACTTCTGCCAGGCTTTCCAAAACTTGCCAACCTCTACATATGATAACTTCTGAGAGAACTGCACTTATGATTCTATGTTTCTAAATGCCAAGGCCAGCGTGATGAAGTGATAATGTCTGTTACACAGGAAAGCAGTGCCTGGTTTGATAAGGAGCACAACAATATGTCTTTATAAAATGATTGTTGTCTATGAGGATAATCACACTGTGTAAATGGAACAAATTTCTAAGTCTGGAGATATGTGCGCTGGTGAATGGTGGCATTTATGTAAGGAGAAAGTCTAGTCACCTATCGAATGGCAAAGGTGGAGAAATGATTAAACTATCTATCGCAAATAGTTGGTCCTATCACAGTGTACAGTAGCTCTTGTGTGCTTTATTTTGGGGTAATTTTCACCATTACTGTATCTATGCTATTTTTTGCCAACACTTTTTGAGGTAAAGAGGTTGAACACTTATAGGAATCTGTCATTTATTAAAAGAGGTTTTCCCATAATTTCAGAAACTCTCCAAGGGATCTGGATAGGGGTAAGACATACATGTCTTCTCTGGCTCCTGGTTTCAGCTTCATGGTGATTGTTGGTTCCAATCCAGCCGGAAGTGTCAGCGGTCTCAGGATCTGTTGTAACCAGTCAGTAGCCCCATCACGTTGGTAGACCTAAATCATTGCAAAGGAGAAATTCTTCTGTAATAAGAGGTTAGGGAGGTGGAACTACTGAACTCAGTAGGCAAGAGGGGTTAGGGGAGGGGGGTGCAGTGAGAAGTGCTGCTGCCACAGAGGGGCATGGTTAATGCCTACCGGGTTGCTTCTGTCTCATTGTCATAATTTTCAAAGTCTAATTTAGAAGGATGGAGGCCATATAAGAAGATTACCACAGTCACAGTGCCTGGATCTACGAGTAAGTGGCCCTGGTTTATCATGCATGCTCTTGATAGCAGATTTCCTTCAAGTAAATAAATATATACATATATATGAGGCACAGGGCTGATTCCGGCCTTTTTGCTGCCCAAGGCCAAATTTTAAATCCCACCCCCCAAGTAGCCTACTCCTGATCCATTTCTCAATGAAATTGCAGGAAAATTTGTAAACCATATCTACAACCTTATCTAAATATACTGACGACATTAATACCAATTTATAATATACTCTCACAGTACCGCCAGATTACTGACACTACATAGGCTATAGGCTATTTATAGCCTCCTCTAATTTAATGTCCCCCATATACATGTTCTCAAATAAAATTACATACAGCACTCCATATACAGCCCCCCCAGTTACATTAAAATCCAGCCTCTATATAGATTCCCCATTAATTTAATTATGTACAGCCCCAAATAAATAGTATATAGAGCCAGAACCCTCCATAGATGGTATATACTGCCAGACACCCCTATAAATAGCATATACAGCCAAAACATCCCCAATAGATAGTTTATACAGCCAGACAGTTGGTACATACAGCCAGATAGAAGAGGAACTTCCAGCAATGGCTGCGGAAAGTGACTTGCTTTAATTTGTGGTTAAAATCCCAAAAATCTTTATTAGGGTATCAAAAAGTGCAAATTCGTCATGATGAAATACAAGAAATCTCATTATGGTGAATTTGATCTTTTAACTTTTTAATACCCTAATAAAGATTTTTTGGATTTTAACCACTGATCAAGTCACTTACCACAACCAGTGGCTCCACTTCTAATCAAGTTACCCCTAATAGATAGTGTATATATCTACTTACCAACAACTAATCTAACAATGTAGAAGCAAGTAACCAGTGAAGCCCTGGTGGTCTAAGAGTTAACAAAACAGGCACCTTCAGTGGGGAAGAGATAACCACTGCTGCATGGCTCCTCTCCACACCGCTTCTCGCCGCATGCCTCCTTGCTTCACCGCTCCTCACCGCATGGCTCCTCTCCACACTGCTCTGCACAGCTCCTCTCCACACTGCTCTGCACCGCTCCTCTCCACACCGCTCTGCACAGCTCCTCGCCGCATGCCTCCTTGCTGCACCGCTCCTCTCCACACCGCTCTGCACAGCTCCTCGCCGCATGCCTCCTTGCTGCACCGCTCCTCACCGCATGCCACCTCTCATCACCGCTCTTCTCTACACTGCTTCTCCACACAACTTTCCTCCTCTCCGCACTGCTCCTCTCCACTCACACCACTTTACCACCTCACACAGACACACTGTGTTGCCGGCACCATGAAGCTTCGCACACTTAGCTAACAGGAAGTGTGGCTGGACACGGGTGATGTTTGCAGGAGGGACAGATCTCGCATAAGCGTGCAGAAACAGTGAGTGCACTACTGCAGCACCCTGAAGTCAAGGCAGCACTTAAAATGGAGTGGAAAGGTGAATAATGATTCAACTGTTTGCAGCCCCCCCCAGGGCTCCGACATCTGCCGCCTGAGGCGAGATTCTTATCTTGCCTCATGGCAGATGCGGCCCTGATGAGGCGAGACTCACACAATTTTATACCGGTCCATCTCACAGTGGGTTAAGGGTCCCAGCTGTTCTAGCAACCCGTCTGCACCTTCCAATGATGTCACAGTGGGTGCCAACTGGATCCAAGATAGTGGCACGTTTGATGGTGGAACATAAAAGGTTCAGCTAATACCGACTATGTATGGAGTGGACTCAACCCTGAGGGCTCCGGGATCTCTGGATATTACCAACCACATTGGATATATGAAACAAGGAAACTCCCTTGCGCTAAGCAGCCTATGTTTCTGGCATCTAAGTGCCCTTAATCATAACTACACAGCGGTGGAAGAGGCTGCTATATAAAATACTGGCACCCAATTAGCACATCATTCCACAGCAGGTGTGGTTCTAATTATATCCCTCTTGGGTTTGGGACTGACTAAAGTTTGTCTGTCCCTGATTCCGGCTATCTTCCTTGCCCTCATGGTCATCCATTTTGGATAGTCCATGGCATGTGGTCTAGCACAAATTTACTCAGAATCTCTTTCGCAATCCGATATGTCACAACAGTTTCTTCTTGACCTGATCATCTCCCATACAGCTGAGGCTTTTTTGTGCAAGATGGTCTTTCCTGTGTTTTCTGTGTGTGTACTGGTATGTATTTATTTTTTTTCCTGGACTCAGTCCTGCGCTTTTGTTGTTGATGTATTGCATGGAGATTGTCAATGAATCTGCCATACCACTCTATAAATGATTATTTATTCAGATGGGTCCTTGAGCGAGCGGTGGTGCATGCATCTCTGTCTATTCACCACAGGTCTTCCTACACCAGTGAATGAATTATTAACAGGATGAAAGGCCACCCGAGCAACAGGCTCCTGCTTCCAAACTACAAACATGATGGACCACCAAGCATCTGCACTTCATCAAGTATATTTAAAATAATCAGAAAATTGTTACTTGTCTCTTTATTAATCATCATTTAGAAATGTCACTTGTAATAAGTGTTTATAAATATGTGGATATGTGATAACAATACTATCATTAGAAGTATACCTGCTATGGAATGACGTGTAACATGCTAATTGCCTCTTCCACAGCTCTGTAGTCATGATTAAGGGCACTTAGATGCCAGAAATGCGTTTGCATGTTTTTTAAGCCACCTGTGAATGTTTCACAAGAACCTGGAATAAAGCTGGAAGTACACCTGGTCTTATCTCAGCTGGACCATTTATTAAGTTTATCTGTTACCTACCACCCAGAGTGATTCTCCCCGGCCTCCCTACTTGTGGCAGCACAGGTAGTACATACCATTTGAAAGGGGGAGCACTGAGAGTGCAGGGAGAAGTTAAAGAAGTGGTCTGGGGTGTGTAATGTAATCATGTAACTTGCGCATGATTTAAATAAATATTAAAGTTATTTTTTACTAAACGTTCTGGACCAAATAAAGAGGACATGTCCACCCAGGAATTTGTCACTAGGAGCTGCGTACTAAAGTAAGCAGCTCCTAGTGCTAAAACAAACGCCACAGTGTTAGAATGATAGTGTTATCGGAAACCTCCGGTAACGCCATCTAACACTGCTGCGGAGTACAATGTAAACGCCGGACCACTGCGATCCAGCATATTCATGAGGGGGCGGGATTGTGGGCGGGTTTAGGGCGGTGACTGCCGCATTATGTGTGGTAGTAACCGCCGGCCTATGGAGCTAGCAGGGCGGTCCGGGAAGAGGCAGCGCCTCGGACCGCCTCCTCATGAATACACCGGACCACTTTGAGAGTGGTCCGGCGTTTACATTGTTAGATAGCGTTATCGGAGGTTTCACTGCTGCTAAGGAAGGCATCAGCGTGTTTGTATTTAAATGGGGAAACACATATGACAATTTGGTGAAAAGCATTATGAAATCAGATTAAAGTTACAACAGATTAAGTTAAAAATGTATTCAATGATTAAAAATGTTTTATAAAAGTTTTATAAATGTGTGACGTGCCATGTAAGTAGCAGTCACTACTGTCGTATTTTATTAAAATACATTTTTCTTTAGCCTGAACACATACTCCCCGTGTGAACCTTTTATGTTACAACCCTTGCAAACAAGTCTAACAAGGGATCAATCATGATATTTAACTAAGTAATCTAAGCTTAATAAAACATTGACAAATTTGCCTACCAACTACTTTTCCCAAACACAATGAATTAGGTTTTGCATTAGGTTTATTACAGTTCAGGCATTCTTTACCAACTTGGAAGTTAAATTTAAAGAGACATACACTGAGTATTGTAATACTACTAAATGGTGGCTTAATTTTAACAAATTTGCATAAATGAAAGGTACAAATATCAGACCCTTTTTTGTTTTCAATGCCAGCCTAACCCCTTAATAACATGTGAGGCACAAGTCTGTTATGGGAGTATGGAGAGGGCTCACGGGCTGAGCCCTCTCAATACAAACTGGGTATTTGCTGCATATTACAGCACTGATCATGGGTAATAACCCTTTGCCACGGGCAAAATTAAAAAACCTGAACATTCAAATCACCCCCCCTTTCCCTAGAACTGATATAAAAAAAAAAAGATCATTAACATGTTAGGTATCTCAGTGACCCAAAATGTCCGATCTATCAAAATATAATAACGTTTATTCCCGGTGTTGCAACCCATAACAGAGATTAGTGCCACTTTTTGCCATTTTGCTAAATTTTATAGAAAGTGATCAAAAGCTCATTCAGCTCCGTTTACTGATGTATGTAAAAGTTATTAGCATCAGTAGACGGTGAAACTAAAATCTTTTTTTGTACAAATGGTTTTCGTTTTTTTTAAATGTATTAAAACACAATAAAACCTATATAAATTTGGAATCCCAGTGAACATACCAACCCAAAGAATAAAGGAGGCATGTCATTTGGAGAGCACAGTTAAAGCCGTAAAAACCAAACCCAATGGTCAGTGAGGGTCTCGGGGCTCGGCGATCTCCGTCAACTCCATAGAGATTAAAGGAGCAGAACGGTCATACGTGGCCGTCTGCTCAATTAGTCATACGGACCCCTAGTTTTCGCGATCTGTGGGGGTCTCAGCAATGAGACCTCCAATGATCAGCAAGTTAAGCCCTATCCCGGGGATAGGGCTGAACTTTAGTTAGTGGGAAAACCCCTTTAACACAAAAGTGGGAAACGACTGAAATATGTCTTATATTGTAGGTTCTTCAAAGTAGCCACCTTTTGCTTTGATTACTGCTTTGCACACTCTTGGCATTCTCTTGATGAGCTTCAAGAGGTAGTCACCAAAAAAGGTTTTTACATCACAGGTGCCTTGTCAGGTTTAATAAGTGGGATTTCTTACCTTATAAATGGGGTTTGGGCTATCAGTTGTGCTGTGCAGAAATCAGGTGGATTGTCAGCCTCAGAACTCGCAGGTTAACAGCAGCTCAGATTACAGACCAGGTCAATGCCACACAGAGATCTAGTAGTAGACACATCTCTACAACAACTGGAAAAAGGAGACTGTGTGCAGCAGCCTTCATGGTAACGTAGCTGCTAGGAAACCTCTGCTAAGGACAGGCAGCAAGATCAAGAGACTTGTTTGGGCTAAAGAACACAAGGAAGGGACATTAGACCAGTGGAAATCTGTGCTTTTGAGACACAACCACTGTGTCTTTGTGCAACGCAGAAAAGGTGAATGAATGGACTCTACATGCCTGGTTCCCACCGTGAAGCATGGAGGAGGAGGTATGATGATGCGGGGTGCATTACTGGTGAGACTGGACCGCAGAGTGAAGGCAAAAGGGCCAACAAGTGCTAAGCATCTCTGGGAACTCCTTCATGACTGTTGGAGACCTTTTCAGGTGACTACCTCTTGAAGCTCATCAAGAGAATGCCAAGAGTGTGCAAACCAGTAATCAAAGAAAAAGGTGGCTACTTTGAAGAACCTAGAATATAAGACATATTTTCACTTTTTTAGTATATAATTGCACATGTGTTAGTTCATAGTTTTGATGCCTTCAGTGTGAATCTACATTTTTTTTTGTCATTAAAATAAAGACAACTCTTTGAATGAGAAGGCATGCAAAAAAATTTATTCAGTACTGTATATATGCTGTATCTGTGTGTGTATCTGTGATGTATATATGTTATATATATATGCTTTCTAACCTTTGTGATAAAGTCTTTTAGGGTCACATGTTTCTTCTGATCGCAGCATGGCACATTTATCTTCAGTTTCTGTCTTAGAATAAATTAGAAGCTCTACAGCTTGCACATCAAACAGACACTCCAAGCCACAGTAAAATTGCCCCAAAGTAGACAGGGCACCAACTGCAGGTATGGCTACTAAGGGCATCACTGTTACTACTGGGGGCAGGCACTTTGACAATTGAGGACAGTCACTTTCAGGCTGTGTGGTGGTGATGTGACTATTGGGTACCATTTTCGGGCAATGTAACTAGATAAGACTACTGAGGGTTAGCACTGTGACTATTGGCTACTGTGTGGGGGGACCATTACTATATTGACGACTATGAGAGGAATGTCACTATATTGGTTGCTGTGATAAGAAGGTGGAGGAGATGATAAAGCAGGAGCCTGGCATTGTGTTGCCGCCTGCCCTGGTATCAGCCTATGTCGCGGTGTTTTCCTCCGGACATGACTGTGTCCGTGCACCTCACATGCCAGTGACGTCCGGATTTAGGGTCTGTATGTTTTTTGACCGGTGATAAGCAAACAACATAAAACATGTAAGGTTTACCGACATGAAAATGACACAGATATCACAATCTCTGCGGTGCACTGTGCACTGAGAGCCTCCAGGGGGAGGAGCTACTTCTCATCGCCCCGGTCTAGTCACGCAGATGTCACGTGGAGCACTTCTCGTCATGTGACCACGGTAGGTCGCCCATCACGTGACTGTAGTTCGGGGAACATGGCGCTGGAAGACGAGCAGGAAGCTTTACTCCCGGGGAGCGGCGATGGTCTCCCCGGTAGTGCAGCCCAGAGGAAGATGCCGGCCATCTGTGACCCCAGCAGGTTCGCGCACCGGATCGTGGTGCTGATGCTCATGTGTTTCCTGGGCTTCGGTGAGTGACGTGTTGTGTGTGCACGGAGAGCGCCATTATCTGCAGATCAGCTGCTAGTACTGGAGGGGAGTGTGAAGCAATGGCAGATAACAGTGTGTGCACACACCGCTCCCATTACTGATACATGGAGATACTGCCCCCACTGGTGCTGAGCTGGAGGGAACACAAGTCCCTCTGGGGCTGAGATCGGGGGTGGCTGGAGCCTTTCAGAAAATAAGAGAGGAGTCCAAGCAGCTCCCCCCTCCCCCCAGCCTAGTGGTGTATTAGGAAGACCCAGTAGTTTGCTGCTCCTCTGAGGTGTCCTGCTGGGAGGTCCCTGCTGTGCTTATTGTGCATGTACTATCCACAGCTACAGGTGGGATTTCTGGTTTTACAAGAGGAATTGGGGGAGGGGAGAGGAAGTGGTGTTGTGAGGAATGTCCATTTGTTCTCAGGGACATCACAAGATAGCGGAGGATTATCAGGGATTCAGCAGCTGCTGACATAAGATGGAGAGCTGTATTTATCTGGATAGGTTCAGTAACGCCCCATTTATAGGGCCAATCTTCACACTGGCCAAAACTTTATAGGGGTTGTCCAGGATCAGAGAAACCCAGCCTCTCCTGTTCATTGTTTCTCTGCTACTACAGCTCAACTGAAGTTATGTCATCTCTGTTGCAATATCACAAGTAATCTGAGAACAGGTGTGGCGCTGTTTTTAGAGGAAAGCTTTATTTTTGGACTTTGGCTGTTCCTACATTTATTATTACAAGAAATAACAATGTATGAAATTAGGAGTAACCTTTTCTGATCATTAATTCGAAACTAAACCTTACACGCTGTGTTCACATGTTAAAGGTGTGAGTATCCTCAGTTTTATTTCTTCTTAGAAATCTAATCAGCTAAAAAAAGGTAAAGACAGAAACTATTTCTAAAAAAATAAATTAGGATTAAAAATCAATCCCCTTATCCCTAAATAGTTCCTAGTTCATGTCTGCAATGTTAAAGATCAGTTTGCCACTTAACAGTGACACAAAAACCCCACTGTGTCAGACGAACGCATGCCCGTCGTACCCTAGCACGGCAGGCACACTTCGGCGCCGGGGAGAGGAGGAGGGGATGAGCGCTGCTCACCCCCCCTCCCTTCCCATAGAGAAACATGGGGTGCGGCGCTGCATTCCGGGGAAAGATTGTACATGTCCTATTATTCACCCGGCCATGGAACGGTATGGTGCCATGCGTAGGTGGCACCGTACCGATCCATACTGCACCTTGTGCCCATTGCCGGCCTATGGGGGACGTATATCCGACGTATCTACATCGGCCGTATATTTTTTTTAGATGTTAGATTAATGTTAGACACTCGGGGACCCCCACCAACCAGCTATTCTCTAATGCTCAGCACAGGGAACTGCTGTATAGGCCTTCTCACTCCATTCAGAGCTGCTCTATGCACTGTAACCCTGCTCCAGGATGTGCATTTGTGTAATCGGCTCAAACTGGCAAAGCACAGGTGCTAATGCGGGAAACCAGTAGTGATTGGCAAGCAGGGATCTGGCACACCTCTGATCATGGCTGTTGTTCAGGGAAATTGTATTTTGGTTTGCTATATAAATAAATACACTCTACTAGCTGGATTTCCAGAATCCAGACCCTGTCTCATACCGCACTGCAGGGAGCCCCTACTTGTTATTAATATGAACCATAATGACCCATAGAATAAAGTTCACTTATCTTATTCTATGGGGCGATAATTAACGGAAATTAACCATTTGAAAAAAAACGAAAGCAAAAAACAAGAAATACTCACCTCTGCTCCTCATAGTCTTGATTCTGGAGCTGTCCTCCGCTATTCTTGACACACTGGGATCACTTAGAGAAGAAACTTATAATTAGCAGCATGGAGAGCAGAGAGAAGATGTCCAGTGCTCAGGGCTGCTAATTATGCACTGAAGAAGATGATATCATGGTAGAGGCATAAATTCACGCATGACGTGAGAAGGATGTGTGGGGGCGTGCATAATTAGCAGCTTGGAGCGCCAGACATCTGGTCCCCGCACTCTGTGCTGCTAATTATAAGTTTCTTTTGTTGGTGATCCCGGCGGAAGACAGCGCTTGGGATAAAGATGAAGAGGAGCGCAGGTGAGTATTTCTAAGTTTTTTTTGTTTGTTTTTTTTTCAAATGGTTGGTTTTCTTTAAAGGGCATCTACCACCAGGTTAAAAGACTGTATGCAAATGAGCTTGAGGGGTTCCAGGCTCCATTAACTCTTATGGAACCCGTACCTCCTTAGGCTCTGTTGCGTACAGTCGTTCATCTTGGTGGTAGATGTCCTTTAAGGTTTGACTTACTCTATAGAGAAAAGTGTAAGCTTAGTTTACACATGGAATTATTGTGCCTTATGGTTAAAGGGGTGGTGTCCAGAATCATGAATTTTTCTACTATGGGTTCCTGGGTGTCTTAAAAAAAAGTGTCGTGGCTCATCACCAACAACCTTTGACAATATATAGTGGCTCAGCGATTACATTATTATTATTATTGTACCTCAGGACTCTGCATATTGTAAAGCCATTGAGACGGTATCTGTGTGTAACATAACACTTCATTGTCAGTACCTGCTGGGAGGGATTCTTTTCCTGAGACTACTCCCTGCCTCTGATGTCTTGTGGAGAACAAAGTCTTAGTTCCAGCTGATTTCTGTAATATTCATGGTACACAATGGAAACATAACCTTTGACTCTAAGCTTTTTCTTTAGTTGACCATTTAGTAAATTCTGTTGAAGTAGTTGGGGCTCCAAGAAATTTCTCCAGCAGCGTTATATCCCAGTAATACACATTGACGCAAATATGATTACCTTATTAGATAATTCATTATTGATCGGTCATGTTCTCCTGAATGTTTATTTTGGGAGCAAAATCCATTGTGTGTACGCGATAACTATGGCTGTTTTGTAGTAAAGAGTGTCTCTTGTTCTTGTTCCCTTCAGGAAGTTATTTTTGTTACGACAACCCTTCTGCTTTGCAAACTCAGGTTCAGCTGGTAAGTGGAATAAAGGAAATACATGTGGACAGTGCATCCATGTTACTTCAATTCATATTTCATGTATTGTGGGACATTTATCATATGTCGGTGCACGAATTCCCTCCCCCTCCAGTGGCGCTGGGTACATCATAAGGCTCCAGCCTCCTGATGTATGCGGCGGGGCGGCTTCGCTACTGTGCAAATTCGCCACAGCCTGCAAACTTTCACACATGACAGTCTGCTGGCTGTGGCAAGATCCTGCCCTGCGTCCTCTCTGACGCCAGTTGTGCGCCACTTGATGGGCCACAAGGCATTGCTGTTGTTTGCCTCAAAACTTGTGTACAAGTTCTGATAAATCTCCCCCATAATCCGGGTGGTTTATGGGTAGAGATTATCAAACTCGATATCCATGTTCATGTTCAGCTGCCTTACCTGAACGTATTGCCAAACAGCCAATCCGGCAAATGAATGCCCCAGCTACTAGCCATGGCTATGTAGATTGGCTAGTTGTCCACCAATCCGGCAATACGTCACCAACGTGGACATTGTCTGCTCATCTCTGCTTATGAGATTTTAGAGCAAATGCAATTAGCACTCCTCTCTGTTGTGCTTGAGCATTTCATCCGTTTGTGTAGTCCGAGTTTCAAAATGATAGAAACAATTACTATAAATGTCTGTTTCTGTTTTTGGCAATTAAAGGAGTTTTTCACTGTACCTCATGTTTTTGTAACGTGTAGGGAGCAGGATATTAAGTAAAATGGCTGCAGATGGAGGGTCATGTGATTTATATCTGTCCATGGGCAATCTCCCTGCTAGGACCTTGATCTTATATCATTATGAATACTATCATAAGGTCCTGGCAGGGCGATTGTTCTTAGGTATATAAGATTACATGACCCTCCATCAGTGGCCATTTTATGGTCTGGGATGTCTGTCTGATGAAGTAAAAGATAGGAGGCTTCACTTTACATTGCAAGAAAGTGGTGCAGTAATTGTAATAGATGTATTGGGTAACTTAACTAATATCCTGCCCCCCACACTTATACATTCAAAAACATGTTAAAGTAGCCAACCCCTTTAAAGAGCTTTAGTGGCTGCACATAATGTATTGTAGTAGTGTGTACTCCTGTAAACTACTGTGTGAATCTATATATAGAATTCCTTGGTTGCTACTGTTGGCACATAAAAGGTATGGATCCTGAATTTGACTTGTTTTTTTATTTTGGTTAAAAATTTGTATTATAGTTATAAAAAGTCATATTAAATAAATGCCTGCTATTGAACCTCAATTCTTTTTTTTTTTCGTCCTGTAGGACATGAAGGTGAACACAGCAGATTTCATGCAACTGTATGCCTTCTATTCCTGGCCCAACGTTGTCCTTTGCTTCTTTGGAGGTTTTCTTATTGACCGAGTGTTTGGAATTCGGTATGTCTGTATTGGATTCTCAAGTTTATATAATTCTAGCTTTTAAATGTGTAGCTATAAGGCTATATTCACACTGGCGTGAGCCCGCTGCACCGTAGCACGGCGGGCACACGGCGGCGCGGAGAGAGGAGGAGGAGGAGGTGAGCACAGCTCACCCCCGCCCCTCTCCATAGCGATGTGTGGCCGCGGCACCGTATTACGGGAAAAGATAGGACATATCCTATCTTTTCCCAGGCTACCGAGCGGTACGGTGCCGCACGTGTGCTGCACTGTACCACTACCGTAGGGCGCCGCGAGCCCATAGAAGTGTATGGGGGACGTATATCGGCCGCATATACGTCCCCCATACTGTAGTGTGAGTGCACTGTAAGGCTGTAAAGCTGGCATTTCTTTTACAGCTTGTACAAAAAAAAAGATACTTTGTTTCGCCATATTCTGACTCTAATAACTATTTCACACTTTAGCATAACGAGCTGTGTAAGGTGTCTTTTTTTGTGGGATGTGATGACTTTTGCATGTCGAAAGTTTTTTGGACTGTACGGCCATTTGATCACTTTTTATTTAACCTTGCAAAATGGTGAAAAAGTGGCAATTCGAACATTTGGGCTCAATATCCGTTACAGGGAATATCAGATTGTGAAACAGGACCTACCAAACACTGGTGTGAACTTAGCCCAACACAATGTGCATGATTCCAGGGTTTTCATAGGGGAATTTAAGTTTAAATGGGTTTGTATCTATCTATTTACTGGCTTATAGAAACTTGTAATTTATTACTTGATCAGTGAAATTGATGTATTATTAGAAGGATACTGTGATGCATTACAATGTTTTAATTCTTATTTAAATGAAATGTCTTTTCTTTTATGTACAGGTTAGGAACCATCATATTTAGCCTGTTTGTCTGTGCAGGACAGGTAAGCCACAATATACCATTGTTGACATTGGCACTGACTGCCGTGTTAGATCTCGGTCATAAGCGATCCATTATGATTTATTGATCCTTTTGCTTCACTACACATTATCTGTGGCAAGAGAAACCAGGAATAATGTAGAAAACTGAGCCTGTAAAATTGTGTTGTCCTCTTAAGAATTCATTTATTTATACACTGTGTATATTTATTAAGGAATTTTGAGTCCCTTCATCTGGCCCCTGACCATATATTCGATATGTGACAATGATTTCTGTATATTGGTTTTAAAAAGTCTGTAAAGGATCGCTTTTACTCCAATAACTACATTGTCAAAGTCTTACTTTTACTTTTCAGGTAATATTTGCAACAGGTGCCCTATTTAACGCTTTCTGGCTGATGGAGGCAGGTCGCTTGGTATTTGGGTGAGATGATTTATTTTTAGAATTTTTATTGCTCAAATCATGTTAAAAAATAAAAAACAAACAATTCATACACTCAGATCAATACAGAATTACATCTGGACCTCCGAATTGATGCATTTTCTCATCATTCCTTTCTCCTAATGTGATACATCGTTTCACATGAGAATGAGAATCCGTACTAAAACATCGGCTCTTCCGCTGGTGGGCACAGGCCTTCCATACATTACATTCATACTGTGATACTGTGATGCCCATGCAGTCTCTGGGTTTTAATGATGGCACATATATTAAACCTGCTGTCACTGGCCCCAAACCATGTTTAAACCCTTTTCATTTTATTGGAAATAGAATATTACAGCATGAACAGTGTTGTAAAGTGTGAGCTATTTTATAGTTTCAGTTGAATTAGTATTGAAAACAATTATTCTCCATCTTGGGCTGGAATCACACATACAGTTAAAAGAAATGTAAAAATCAAGCATGAAAAACCAGTGTAACAGCCTTTGAAGTATAATTTTAAGTAAGGAGGCCATGGATAATAGAAGATGGATTTTGTTGTTTTGGTTTTGTTCCTTTGTTCCTAATAAGGTAGATTCAGTGTCCTTTTTTAAATAAAACTTTTAATGCCCCTAAACTTAATAAAAATGCTCTCTTATATACATTCAAATTTTCTTGAGGCTAGTTTCCTCTTTCGAATCCACTCCTGCCCGTGGCTCAAAAGTAGCACATGTGACTCCAGCCATATCCTGGGAAATGATTATTCATCTGTTATAAAGCAGTTTTATGCGAAGCTCAATGCTCATATCAAGTGTTTCTTATAGGATTGGTGGAGAATCGCTTGCTGTTGCACAGAATACGTATGCAGTAAGTTGGTTCAAAGGAAAGGAGTTGAACCTGGTGTTTGGATTGCAGCTCAGTATGGCCAGAGTGGTGAGTTCCATTCTTTTAGGTTATTATTACAACATCTTTACCTCCGAATCTGGTCTCTGCCAGAATGTGGAGGTCATAACGGAGTGTGGGTTAGGGGACCAGGGACAGTTATCCTAAATGTAGTCCCTAAAAACATATTTATAATACAATGACATTTAGATGATTAGAAAAACATATTTAACAGTGACCCATTTTCCATTCACATGGCAGAGAGATAAGGAGAAGTTGCCAAAGCTTCTAGTCACTCACCTTACAGACCTAGATAGTATTTCACTGGATAATAATTCAGCTCTTTAAGATGAATTCTATCATTAAAATAAGTCTGTAAGGACCTATGTACTTCAGATAACTTTCAGATGCAGTGGCTACTACAGAGGAAGAGGGCAGAGAACATGATATCCTACAATATTTATTTATTACATTTAATCTTGGTGTAAAAAGTTCCACTTTTAGGGAACCTGTCACCAGGTTTTACTCCACAAATTTACTAATCCCCTCCAGGGATTCTTAATGCTCTCTTTTATGGGAAATCTCATATATTTACCTATAAAAAAAATCTCACCCAAAGTCAGGGAAAAATATGTTTCTTCTCATCCCATTTTCACATGAGAATGAGTCAAATCAAGTTGTAGCAGAGCGTACCTTCAGAAGCCCTTATCATTGCTTCTATAGTACCTGTCAACAAGCTTTTTGTGTCATATTAAAGTTAAGCATATTATAGATCATGTCCCATCAAGCTTACGATACTGCAAACTACAGAACTAGACATACAGATGGTTAAAAAATAAGCGAGAACTGGATCTTTATCTGTAGTTTGCATTTCCCGCTATGTTTTTAGCTGTCTATATATCTATAGCTCACAAAGATTTTACATAAAATAGGGAATTCTAGAAAGAACATTTGATATCCTAGCAGAGGGGGCTAGTAGTTTAGTGGGGTAAAACTTGGCGACGGTTTCTCTTTTTAACTTGTCATTTTATAATGTGTTTTTTTTGTCTGTGTTTTAGGGCAGCACTGTAAACATGAATGTCATGGGACTGGTCTACCAGTGGATAAAGGATGCTATGGGCTCAGCTGGTTACACAACACTAGGTGTAACCCTCATGATCGGTAAATCTTTTTCCTTTAAAATGACACATCATACAGATTGGATTGGGTTTCTAGTTTTTTTTCCTTAAATGATTTAAACGAGTATATGAATGTTAACAAGTTTAATGGTGTTACTGTAGCCTTAACTATTATGCACATGCTGTAGACGTCAATGAATCCATGCACCTTGTTGCATTTTATTTGCTCTTATGGTAAAGTACAGCACTTCAGACTTGGCAATCCTGTAATAAAAGAAGTCATGGAAACCTATTAAATTGGTCATCTTTTAAGAAAAACTACCTATGCATATTGTATATTGGATGCTATAACTTAGTAGTTGGTTCTCTATTCAGTCTTCTGGTCTTTGGTTTACATTGTAGCTTTATCTTTAAAGCCAGTTATCAGATAATCTGTTTCTGGATTATCAAATGCTGGATTAAAGGACTTAATCAGACTGTATAGTTTATAAGATTTATGTAGGTAGTGAAGCACGATATGATTTGGTTCCTAACATGTTGTTTCTCTGATGCAGGTGCGGTCACTTGTCTGTTTTCACTGACCTGTGCCCTAGTACTTGGTTATCTGGATAAGCGAGCAGAGAAAATTCTCAACAAAGAACAAGGAAAAACTGGTAGGAATTTATTCCTTCTGTGTTAGTATATTCACAGCATACGTCTTAAGTCACCTGATTAGTGTCTAAGAGCGTGCAGTCCTGGTGCAAGTGGTGACCAAGATATGTCTGTACTGTCCCTGCTGGGATTCTGATTGACCCCATTGTAAGATGTGTTTTTTTCCCCCCCTAGGTGAAGTCATTAAGCTGACTGACGTCAAGGACTTTTCTCTCAGCCTGTGGTTGATATTTTTAATTTGTGTTTGCTATTATGTTGCCATCTTCCCTTTTATTGGCCTCGGCAAGTAAGTATGTGTTATATATGCACAGTTTATTTGAGCATATGTCAGATACATTTTGCTTTTCTAGTGGGGGTTATATATATATTTTGAAGTGTAATGTAATACAATTCAACCCCCAGGGTTATTCACTGAGCCCTGATGAATGTGTCTTCTTGTAATACTGGAATCTCCCGAATTGTTCGGGTGTTTTTATGTTGAGGATGAACACCAATGGCTAATGGAACCCAAAGCTAAATGTCCCCTAATTGGCACCATCGCAAAACGGGAGACATTAAGCTAGTTGGCCCATAGTCATTGGTGTCCCTTTGGACACTGTTCCTATCCTACATGCAATGGATGAATGTTTTAAGCCAAATTTAACGTGGTATTTCCAGTTTTTATATTTTGTTACCTGCTCAGTAGTTTCTAATCTTGCTGTGACTTCATCTTTTTTAACATCTATTTGTCTATTTTGATGGTATTAATATGTTACCAATTATGGTTCCCTAGGGTTTTCTTTATTGAAAAATTCAAATTTTCGGCAGCACAAGCTGGAGCCATAAACAGGTACGTTTGTACTTTTAGATAAAGGGTCACCTGGGGTTTGTAGGAAACGAATCAGCAAGTGGATTTCACATCTTTTGTGTTTTGCCTTTCAGTGTGGTTTATATAATCTCTGCCCCTCTCTCGCCTGTATTTGGTTTCATGGTTGACCGAATCGGGAAGAACATTATTTGGGTTATGTGCGCCGTGGTGACTACTCTTACTGCTCATCTCATGTTGGCGTTTACTTTGTGGAATCCTTGGATTGCTATGGTAAGTTTGGATACAATTCACCTTATAGCACTTTGTCCTGCCTTGCATATGCCTAGTGCTCCCATTCTAAAGCTTTCTGCACCAGTATCCATAACCTCTGCAAAGAGTTTGTATATTCTCTCCGTGTTTGTGTGGGTTTCCTCCGGGTCCTCTGGTTTCCTCCCACACTCCAAAACATACTGGTAGGTTGATTAGATTGTGAGCCCCATTGGGGACAGGGACTGATTTGGAAAGTTTTGTGCAGCGCTGCGGAATCTGTGTGCACTATATAAATAGAGGAATTCTTATTACCTTGGTTTCTGTATCTTGCGACTTAGGCCATGTCTTTTGGCAAAGCCACTCTCCATTTCCAGATAGACCACACTCCCTTTCATACTAAAGAGAAGTCTCTTAAAAGTTGTTAATCACTTAGAAACTATAGTACAAAACATGTTGCACATCTTTTGTGGCGCAAATTCCCATTTATATGGTTTTTATTGTGACCTGTACATTTTACATCATTTGATGCTTCTCTGTTTTATACCTGTACCTGCTGCTGTAACCACTCGGCCACATGTATCTATGAAAGTGAATACGGAACTTTTAGTAATGTGGACTTCTCTTTCATACTACAGAGTTTATTGGGCGTCTCATATTCTCTTCTGGCTTGTGCCTTGTGGCCTATGGTTGCTTTTGTGGTCCCTGAGCATCAACTGGGTACTGCATATGGATTGTAAGTAGAATTCCTGTAAATAATTATTTTATAAGTGAATATAAAAAGTGAAAAACCAGCATTAATGGGACTTTGTGTATATGCTTTTATTCCCCTCACAGTATGCAGTCTATCCAGAATCTGGGACTCGCCATTATTGCTATTCTTGCTGGTGTCATTTTGGATTCCCGAGGATATCTGTTCTTAGAAGTCTTCTTCAGTGCCTGCATTTGCAGTAAGACTTTAGCCTATTACATAGTATTAAGGTTAAATCCTCTTACCTGTAGCTGTTGCAATAGAACCATAAATCCTTGTTATTATGAATCACAATTTTTTTGTATGTATTTTAGCGATGGTGGTCTCACTGTTTCTTTTCCTTTTGCAGTGGCCATTGTAGCTGTTGTCATGTTGTATTTTTTGAATCACCTTAGAGGTAAGTTTCAGATCTGTAAAACTGTAAGTAACACTATATTATGAGATTCTTTCTTTACATCTCGCAACATCAAGAATGATTTATTTTGAATTAAAAATTCTCAGGTAGGCGCTAATTTCTCACACATATACAGTACTGTACTATATGTACAGTGTGTGCAGACAAACACACACATTTTGTGCCACGTAAATGAAGTGTTTTTACACACTGCTCTATCAGATTTTTCAGGGGCATGGCCAAAAATAAGACAAATTGGAACACAAATTGCGAGCTTAAATTAAGCCAACTTATTGAAAATGCAATATTAGACAGTTTAATTGTACAACAAATTATTATTATTATTTTTTTTTTTTTTTTTGTCATCAATGTGTGTGTTTTTTGTGTAGAGCTGTGTGTATGTGTATGTATATGCACAAAGCACTGGTTACAAAAATTAGTAGCCAGCTGCTAGCCTAAGACCTCAACACATCCCATCTAATCCAAAATTGCAAAAACGCAGTATATAAATCTTCTCACATTGCTTTTAGCTAAAAGAAATGAACTTTGTAAGATAACCTGGCACCCTGGCAGGAGTAGCAGCAAGTCCAGAGGATGTGTGTCCATGTGAGGCAGTGTTTCTCTCAGCTCGTCTCCTTTCAACTTCCTCTTCCACTTCTCCTTTCGGCAGAGGATGAGGAAGAAGGACATGCTGGAAAACATGAGCTTTGTCGCACAGTCACTTGCATGAATAAAACACACCCTTTACTGCCCCTTCTGGCAAGGTAGGCTTAAAAAGTTAATTTTCTGTTGATAGGAACTATACATTTTTTTTTTTTAGCTTAAAACCGTGTGAGAATACTTAGTATATTGCTATGGGAACCTGTTATTAGGTTTATTGGTGGAAATCTGGTGGCTTCTTTTAAGCTACTGGAAAAAGAAAGTGGTCAGGGAACTCTGGCACTATTAGATTCCCCTGACTTCACACTACAAGGCACTGAGTCCCCTTTTATTGCACTAGCAAGTGCAATAAAAGGGGAGTCGCTAAAGTTCTAAACCACCTTATTATTGAGCTAATACATTGATGGTAGCATACCAAAAGGTGGATACACCGAAACGTCGCATCCTTGAAATAAAGATCACCCTGAATTAATTCACAAACTGGAGTGCTGCTGCCATTCCTGAATTTATCACTGGATCCTTTTGCCACGGATACACAGATTTTGCACCCAGACAATCAGGTTGTGCTGCCCTGGACTCTTTTTCTATATATACACACCTTTTGTGCATTGCCTTCAGATTCAAGTTTTCACACATATCATCTTCATCCTAGGTGGGGACCTGAATCTGTCTTCATGGGAAAGGGAAAAACGCCAGAAACAAGCCGCCATTGAGTAAGTTCTGACACTCTGAATAGATACTACTTCCCCATCCTCCATTGTATAATTAACAGATGTGTAGATTTCTGATATGCTTTGTGTATCAGTTCCTTACACTTACAGTATCTCTGCAGAATTAGAGGAGAATAGTCAAATTATACTTCCTGAGCCTGAAAGTGTGTTCCTTTCATGAAGAAATGAGAAGAACACTTTATGATTTTAAAAATGATACAAGGAACTGTTGCACAAAGTACAGCAGTCTATCATTGTAGGTTAGTGCAGTTTATATGGGACATCGTTGGTAGTCATTCTGTGACTTATTCAGCAGGGAATGCGTTTGTTTTGAAATTATACCTCTATAAATATTGATCACATGTAATGTGAATGGGGAATAAGTGACATGGAACTTATAATACACTGAGAGACACTACAACAATTATTGTCTGTACCTATAGGCTGCTATAGTGCTTAGATGCATGGCTGCCGCCTGCTGTTTGCTGCTGCTTTATGTGCTTCCTAACAGCCGCCTCTGCTTTGTGCTATGGGGGTAGTACAGTAGCTGACTATATCGCCTGCTTTGTGCTAAAAATTCTTAGCATTTCCACTATGTCTGAACATGGCCTTGGTGATAACACAGATTTCTTATGGATTATAGACTATATATGTCGATGATGTTTTGAAAACTCCATGGCCATGTACAGAAAAATATGGTGTGAAATTCTCACTACACGTCAGATATGCGACAAAACCTGCTTGTGGTACACATTGTAATATCTGTGATGGAAGATCTCGGCTTGTTTAGATGTTTATTTTCTGCTATCGCCTTTCCTATTTTAACAGTAGATTATCAATAAAAGAGGTTTTCTGGCAATAATATTTAAAGTAAAAATATGCAGTGCCTGGGGTTAGGCTTATGAAGCCTATTCATACCTTTAATGGTTTCCTTAACCCCTCCTAGTCTGCAGATTAATCAGCGGAGGGTGCAGTTGAAGTAATCCGCTCCTTCCTTCCCAGCCCTGGTGCATTAGGTACCCATCATGTGAGCAGGCACAGGGCAGCACTGTCATGCCCCTAGCTCCAGGCCACTGACACAGTGCTAGGAGGAGCTGGCTGATTCTCCTTGTCTTGTCTAGCTCACCCAGCATTTCTATACCGCAGGTGATGTACCCATCTGTTTATATATATATTACACATATATTATATATATGACACCACCAGAAGTGACAAAATTTGCTGCCTGAGAAGAGACATTGCTGATGTAAAGAGTCACGTTATGTACCTGGAAAACCTCTTTTTGAACAATGTTGTGGTTCTGTATAAATGGTGATTGATTTATTCCTCCACTATGTACCAAAGTCCGTATTATACTACCTTGATCTTGAATATACCATCAAAAGCTCCCATTGGAAGCCACTCCCATATATGATATAAGCCCCATTTATCAGAATGCTCAAATGCAGTACGAATCACAAGAAATGGGAATATCAGGTATTCTATCTATTCTTGCACATGTGACCGCTTAGACCACAGTACATATACATGAGCACCTCTGTTGTGGCTGGGACTGGAAGTGAAGAGGACAATGAAACAGAACAGAGTAAGTGTACCAACTATGGAGTTTTGGTTAGCATGAAAAATCCATTTAAAATCTGTTTTGTATTGGGTTTTACTTATATTTTATATAATTTTTAAAGTTTCCAAGTCACACTACAGAAATCTTGCAGTTTTCACACTGTCTGGCATCACTGTTCTATAGAGATGACCATTCTCTATACCAATAATCCCATTTTCACAGACCGGATTATAATAAGGGGTAATAACTAATAGTGCTCTAAAGACTATAGGTCCATGAAAAAAAATTAATACAAGAAATTAGAAAAGGATGGAACTCTGTACTAAACCAAACCAACACTGTAAAACCAGAACCATGAGCCCTTGTAACGATGCAAATGATCAGACCATTGACAATAGGTGGTGGTTACAGCTCACCTGTTTGTAAGAAAATTATAAGGGATACGTTACCTACTTTTTACTTTTTTTTTTCATTTTAAGTTTTCACCCATTTTGTAAGAGAAAACCTACAAAAATTTAGCGGGAAAAATACATAGAAAATACAATAGAAATCATTGCATTTACAAATGATTTTAGTGGAGAATGTTCATCTCACTTTAGGCCACAGGAGGGCAGTGTTCAATCTCAAATGACTATTGAGACCTTAGTGATTGAGAAATACAGACATAAAGTTAGAAAAGCTCACTCTTTCTGTGTCCCCATGTCCCTCTTTAGTATAAATATTTGTATGTATCTAAATATTTTAGTACAAAAGAACAGTTCTGTCTATGAAATTCCCATGTTCTGCAGTTGTGGAGTCGTTGAGGACCCTCCTAGTTTGTGCTATGGTAGTAATGAATCTCCTAACCTTGCTTTGCCAGTAAGCGCTTTGCATTTTGTGCTTGGCTTGTTTGCTCTTGCACTTTTGTGTGATTTACAAACTGTGTGCGACTATAGTTCCCCTCTGTGTGTCGTACCTGGTTGCCTTTTTGTGTCTCGGTTTCTGTCCTGCTGTTTATCAACACTACTTAAAGCGGGTCGGATAACTCTCCTGACATGTTCAATTATGGACTACAAAAACGCCAATTCTGGATCAACTTTTCTTCTAATTCAGTGTTGTGTAGTGCCGCCCCTCTGTTAATACTCATGGTAATACTTTAGCATACATGAGGTGTTACCGGTTAGTCTTATAATGTAACAGCTAATGGTGTCAGACTCTGCTGCTTATGTCCAGTTAATATTTTAACCACCATGATCCAGCCTTGGTTTTATATGGTGAATACAAGTACATGTCAGGAGAAGGGATGGGACCTCTTTAAAGTGTTTTCATGTTTTTGACAAGACACTTGTGTGGGCAGCGCTGACATCCTCACAATGCAGGGTTCTTACCTGTACTGTAGGAAGTTGAGCTTTAGAAGGTCCCATGATCTCTGTGAAGTCTAATCTGCAGAATAGGAATCCTTGATCAATATTGGGTTTGTGCAGCTTTTGATGCAGTTTATTTGCCAAATTCAGTCTGTCAGAAAATGTTTTATATTTTATTTTTTTCCCACCAAATATTTCCAGCCTTTACCAAGGATTTAATCTGGACTTGGCAGGAGTGACAGAAAACATGTAGTAACTCTCTGTTCCAGTATTATGACAGTGTTCTGGTCTTCAGCACTGATACCACTAAGGTCACAGATTGGGCCTACCTTCACATGAATTGTGCTTTCTCCCATCAGCCTTTGTGTCATTGGCATGAGGTCCACTCACACACCGATGACTGTAGAAAAGACTGCCTGAAGGAATAGGACCTACTCTAGAATTTGCCCCTTGGGCAGATCAAACGCAGGTCCATGAAGGCCACAGGCTTGTGCATAAGCCCATAGAAAAGCATTTCTCCATCTGCCATCCATTGAGTCAACAGCTGCCACACGGACCAATTATATGTTTGTGTGCATGTAGCCTAGAATTCCTGCAAAACAACACCACCAATGATGGGAGTCCAGGACATGCAGGACACGTCAGAAGGTCCGAAAGAGCGCTTAAACATGATCTATCAGACATCTGTAAAACAAGCTTATTTAACAGAACCTGCCTAATGCCTCATAGGGGTGGTTACCACTCACACAGGGATCATCTGACCTATTGGGTCTGCGCCCTGTCATCAGTATAGATCAACTAGATCACGCATCTATATCCATAAGATGTTCTATTGTTGAACATATGGGGGGAGACTTATCAGAAATCTCTTAGCAGAACTGTTCTAGTTGCTCACTTTATTAAATAAAAGCTGAGCTTTGATTGGTTTCCATGGGTAACTAGAACAATTTAACCCCAGAGACTTATGATAAATCTCCCCCATAATGTGTATTTTTCATTGTTATCCAGGCATATGCCTGTGGGCCAGAACAGAGAGGTGAGTGTGTAGCCGCTTCCATGGTGAATGCCATTACTTTTCAAGAGCCTGGTAAGGATATAAAGGTGTGCCTGCATATGTTTCCAAGAGCATCACCAAATGCAAATCTTCTGGCAGACTCCCTTTTATATGGTTTGGCAGATATAAATGATGGCTAAGTACTTCACACCAAAAAACTACATCAAAAGTCGTGCAAATGCTCACAACTTTGGGCTCCAACGCTGCTTGTGTCTGTAATGTATTGACTGCATAAGGGGATGTTCCGTATACCTTTTGGTTCTGTATATAGAGTTTCCACTCCTTTTATTGTAACATGTTGTAATAATCTTTTGCAGAAAAGAAACTGAATAACACAATATCATCTTCCTGTATGCTGGAAGCGGTCAGCAAGCTGTCCACACGGAGAGCCTTAGCGTCTTCTCAGCTTGCTGCAGATAGTCAGATCAACATTACGTGTGTGTCTATAAACTAACCGCCTTCTAGATGAAGGACACCTTATTATAGGCCATAATGGTCATCCAGGACTGGGCATTAGTCTCATGGCACTTGGTACTCAGTATGGTCTGCGCCTGCGTCATTCTTCTGCAATAATGCACTTAATACGGGTCCATGCATTTTATACAAGCTCTTACTTCTCTCCTTATAGCACTTCATGTCTGGATGCAAAGATCTGTTTGCTACATTTTTTTTAAGTTCCTATTTTATTGGGTCTGCCATATGGGATTATAGAAGCAGATCTACTGGTTCTCATGACTGAAGTTCTCATGAAGCCTACATGTTGTGATTTGTTGCTCTCATACAGTTGTGAGCAGAAACTTCTTATGTCTTCCTGCACTTTATTTAAATGTTTTTACATGAATAGAATCTGGTATGTTACACACCACAGTCCATGCTGGTAAATGATGTCTGGGATGCCAGTGGATAGCGTGGGTTGGCATAGCTAGTTGTATTACTTACCAGCTGACTCTGAAGTGGTGGAGCAGGAGAGGGCTAGTGGCCCAGTCATGGTACTAGTCAGTCAGTCTAAATTTGTTGAAAATGTTTCTGTCAGACGACATCCGGCATCTGCAGTTAAAGGGATTATTCAGAGTTGAAAAACATGTTGACTTTCTTCCAAAAATGGCTCCTCTCCTGACCATGGGTACTACCTGGTATTGCAACTAAGCTCCATTGATTTAAATAAAGCTCGGCTGTAATACCAGCACAAACCATGGTCAGGTGTGGTGCTGTTTTGGAGCAAAGCAGCCATGTTTTAACTGCTGGACAACCACTTTAAATCAGATGAGGTAGCCTCCAGTGAGGTAGCCTCCAGTGAGGTAGCCTCCAGTGAGGTAGCCTCCAGTGAGGTAGCCTCCAGTGAGGTAGCCTGTGCACATTTTAGATTCCGCTTTCTCTTATTGAGCCATTACTGGTACCTGGAGTCTACTGTATCTATTAGGCCTCATGCACACGAACGGATGTTTGCCCAGGCAAGCATCCAGCACTATTTCCCCCCCCTTCAGTAGGAATACCAGCAGACGGTGCCCCAATTTGGCAAAATATAGGACATGTCCTATAGTTTTCCCTGCACGGTCACGCTAAGGTGAGACTGTGTGCTCACCTCACCGTCGCTGGGTGCCATAAACAACAATTGGGATCGTGATCCACCCGCAAGTTGTGCGGCTGGATCATTGTACCCATGATGTTCCTGTGCATAAGGCCTTAATCCTATGTTTCAGCACACTTTATAAAATGTTTACCTAAGTTTGTGTCAGAGTGCATGTGCAGGTTATTGCTGAATCCTACGCCACTGCGGACCTGATTTCCATTGTGCTGCATTGGAATTACTAAGAGGCTGGAACCATTTAGTAAATCCGGTGTTTTCAGCAACTGCGGAGGTATTTATTAAGATTAGTACACAATGGGTCACATTTACTTACAGGGTCACCGTAGTTCACAGAAAGTGAATCGTCCGACTATAATGCACCGTGCGGCAAATTCACTAAAATCATGCGCCCAAAGTCATGATTGTGTCGCTTCCCCGCTCAGGTCCGCTCATCTTTTTAGTGGCGCATCTAAGTGCTTGGGCTTGCGACACAATTTAAAAGTTAAATCCCACGCTCAGTCTGAATCAGTTGGACTTTCCAACGGAACCCCCCCACATTGTGTTGCATGGAAGCCAGCGCAGCTGCACAACAAAAAGGGTCGTGTGTGCCACAATTCCAGCGCACAAACTTATTGAAAAAACCTGTGCAAGCGGTTTTTGACCCGAAAAAGATGCACATTCCGACAAAAGTGCGCACGCGACCCTTAGTAAATGAGCCCCTATGCGTAATTTTTAATTTACACCCCCCAGAAGGGCAGAATTCTGTGTTTTGCTTTTGCTCCCATTATCTCACACATTGTTAGTATGCATGTGTCGTGTCCTTGTTGTACGACAACCTTTATTTCTTTGGTGGCTTTTGCTCTTTTCACTTATTTTAAAAGCCAAGTCTTTTATGTAAATTGATTCTTAAAATATGGAGGTTTATAGGAAAAAGCTTGAAACTGTACCAGTCAGCTAGCAAATAATGATGGATATCCAGGGATGTTGGAACAGTCAGCCTCACCATATTTCACTCAGTGTCATCAAGTGAAACATATTGAAGCACATTTACTTACCCGGTCCTGCGCGTTCCCCGATCCGGAGCTCTGCCGCGATTCACTTACATTGTGCGCCCGATATCCTGCATGTGTCGCTTCCCCACTTAGTTCCGCCGGAGTTCACCTTCTTCTTCCCGGTGGATGTTAGTGCTTGGCTTGCAACACAATTTTAAAGTTAAATCCCGCAGTTTGTCCGAATCCTTCAGATCGTCCGATGGCCTGCCCCCCCGATTTGCGTCGCATGAAAGCCGCGATCTCCGAAAAGTCGGAAAACCCGATGGAAATGCGTCCGCGGGACCCTTAGTAAATAAGCCCCATTGTGGTGGATTATGTGGTTCCTCATTGGACATGGCTACTCTACTAAACATTTCTCTTTTCCAGTGATTCCTCACATCACTCCTTAGCAGCTTGTTCTGCTTTTTAGATATTTTCTTTTGCTTTAAATGTTAATTATTTTTTACCACTTCGACGAAAAAAACCTTTTAAAGGGAAATTCACCATTCATTCATGCCTATGATTGCATGATTAAAGAGTTACTCCACATTTTGAGGTACTTAGAATATATATTCATTAATATGAGTTCACGTTGGCAGCATAGACAATGCAAAAATGGAGTAACATCCTTTTAAAGAGAAATGATTAGAATATTCCTGCTACCCTGTAATAAGGAGCATTAGTTACAAACATGTGCCCATGTTACAATGGACTCCCTTACGCTATGAAACATGGGGGGGAAGTGATTCTTGAGATTTCATTTTGTGTTTTTGTCAGGAATGTATTATAGGTAGATGATTAATATCTGTTGGTGGTTGTCTGGTAACTAGCGCCCTCACCCAGCATTCAGTTGAACGCTGTGAATTCTCCATGTACATTGTATATTGGCTGTGCTTAGCCCTTTTTAACTTGAATACTACTGAACTAGCCAGGGCACCAATGGATGATGGAGGGAGTAACTTCTTCTGCAACTGCTTCTTATAGCAGATCGGTGGTGGTACATGTTATGCCTTTCTAATACGGATTACCTACCCTAAAGATTGGTGATCCAAAATAAAGTCCTGTAACACAACTTTTTTTACTCCAGAAAACTAATTGGCGAATTTGTTACTTGGTGAATTCCCTCAAATACTTTTTTTTTTTTAATGGAGATTGCCATATAAAGGGAACCTGTCAGCATCCTAGTGGACCTCTGATATGAGCTTGGTCTGTGGACCCAGTTAAAAAACAAGCATTTACGCTTGCCCAGATGTGACTGTGATAAGGCACATTGGACTCACATCCTGATCTGCCTCTTGCGATGCTTCAAAAGAGTCGACACAATGCCCTGTTTCATTGCACATGTACAGTCCCTGCGGCAGCTTAATTTACCACAAGAGCTCAGGACTGAGGTTCGTATAAATGTTTGTCTTTTCTTAATGCAGTCACGGACAGGAATCATACAGGGGGATTTGGGACACTAAACCACCAAGCTTGTGAGTGGTTAAATGTCCCAAGTGGAGTCAACAGGTTCCCTTTATACAGTTTCCAGTGATATACTTTGCATTATTTCAAAAGTAGAGGTACAGTAATTTTTATGCTTTACTACCACTGTATCGCTTCTTACTCAAGTAGTTAGATTTCCTATCTTATTGATTTGTATCATCTTGAAAACCCATAATCTTCTTCTTTTCCTCTGTGGAAACTCAGGAAAGATCTCTTACCTACTTACATTTGATTTGTAGAATTTGGTGTTTTTATCTTCATGTTTTAATGGTTTCTCTATAGAGTAATTATTTTCCATAATGAAAATGCACTTTCTTAAAAAAAACAAAAATACTGTTCAAATAAAATTTTTATGAAAGACTTTGTTTGCAGTGTCATTTTTATGAGAAATCTGGAACAATTACTATGTTTGTTATATTATCAATTTCTCTTGCACTATATATAGATATAGAGATATATAGATGAGAAATTAATGTAGTGTCAAGTGCTTGGAATTATAATTCTACTAGATATCACAAAATGTCATATTGAAGGGCATTTTTTAGGTTAGGTGTTTCATTCTGTAGAGTAGAACAACACTCAGAAACCATTTATGTATAGGAATGAAGAAAATAATATGAAATCTATCAAAAAAGCAAGGTATTTGCACATTTCTTCATTCTTTTTGTAATTAAAACCATTGAATTAACAGAATTACTTTAACGGTATCTCCACTTACAGGGCAGAAAAGGCGCGACTACGAAGGCAAAGCTCACAAAGTCGGATCCGTCCATTAAGCGCATTTGCACTACGGGTTAGATACCTCTCCAAGTTGGGAGCACCGGTACGTGTGATAATTATCCCAGGTTTTCTTCGCTAATCTAGTGGCTTAGTGGAATTCCATGTATTTTTGAAGGTGTAAGTTGGAAGGATTCCCATACTAATGTAAAAAACAGCCTAAGGTTATGTTCCCATCTCGTTTTTACGTGTACACTAGGAATGTTCCTGTTTTACATGCTGTGAGAGGCAGACCCCCTTTTGTCCTCTGTGTGTTCAGTATACACTGACATATAGTAGGAAATACAGGATGAAAAAGGGTAGTAGACTACCGTATGTTATTTCATCCTGCTCACTGATGTAATTAAGTTGTACATTTAACGGAGGCCATAATAGCTTATAAGAGACGAAGGCCACTATAGTGCCTCCATCTCCAGCTTCTGCTAATCATAGACCTTGGATGTGCCTCCTTTATGTAACAGTCCGTATATGGAAAGGAGACACCCTGAACATCAGCTATCGCTTCGTGCAATTTGTTTGCTCCTCCTACTGCAGATGGTGAGGGAGGAGCTAAGCAAAAAGTGTTTCCCATTTGTACGCCTATGCAGTGAGATACTTTGCAGCCATTTGTCGTCCGTATATGTCAAGAATCCACCTGATGTTTACTCACAGCAGATGTGAAAAACAAGCTATAAATATCATTCATGACTCAATATTCTAATGTTATTTACACCTAAAAGTCCACTCTTATAATAGATAAATTAGAAATGATTTTATGTGGTCATGAATGCGTATGCATCGTATGGATGATTGACCTACATGTATTATATAATTTCTTCATCTTTTCTCTTGCAGCTCCCGGAGCATTACTGCAGCCACCTGTCCTCTTTGGCCCACAGAAGTGTCTTAAAATAAATTTGTACCAAATTTTGATTCTGGTGGTTGGCGGTGTTATAAAATGTGCCAAATGTTTGAAGATGCTGCTTTTACTTAGGTCATGGAGATATAACTTGTGTATCAAAGATTTCAATGTTTATGCTGTTTGGACAGGGTATTGGCTTTTAACCTACCTGGATTTTCGGAAGATGTGCCTTGTTGGTGATGGGAGGGGGGGGGGGGTCATCAAAAACAACAAGCAATATAACGGATCATTGTTTTGAATCAACATTGTGCCATATAGTGAAGCCATATAGTGACTGGTTGGTAAGGATTCGCATATGGTGAACTTTTAACATGCACAGTCCTTTGTTGTTATGGGGTGTAGGCTGCTGGCAGTGGCTTATTGTCATTCACACCTTCATCAATCCCCCTAGTGCTCATATTCCAGTTTTGACAATGATCATTTGCCTAGGAATTATCATCTTGTAGGACAATAATTTCATTACTTCTCAGGAAATGCCATTCATGCTGCTCCAAGTGTTTTGTGCCTTTGTTTGTTACCCCATGTCATTGCACTATTATCCTAATTCACTAAAAGAAAAAGAATATATAAAGTCATATGGTCCACAAGGAGCCTTTGATATGTCCTTAAGGGAGAGGGAAAACTGGTTGGAGGTTTCTGGGTAAGACTTTGAAAACTGTAAACAAATGAGCAGAAAGGAGTCACAAGGGCAGAGATGTCCCTTCCTGTATTACCAATTTGGTTGTTGATGACTTGTGCGCAGGACACCTCTAGGGTCCGCTGACCCACTTCCCACAGACAGGCTGAATGGAAGTTTGCCTGCATACAAAACCCTTCTCTATTCAGGTCTATAGTTGAAGCTATATGCTCCTACCAGTTCTGGTTGGAAAAACTACTTTAATTGATTTCCCATAGTCCATGTACATCATCAAATATGTACATTAAAGATTTGGAGGGTCTGCTACATTTGACTCTACCCCTGTAACTCCTTAGATCATTTGTATGCAGAGTTCAAAGTTCAATGCTGAATATCCCAGAATATAGAATGTCATTATTGTGATCATGCCCCTACATGACAGGTTTTGGAGGTCTATTGGACCAAAACCCTCATGATGGGTTCCTTTTATGCAGCTTAATTAACATAACCTTGCCTCCCCCTCTTTTGGCCTTGTGCTGCCTCCTGTTTGGCAGACATCATGTTATATGCTGTTCAGAGCAGGTCACAGCCCTTAAGCAGCATTGAATGTGAAGTGGACCATCCCTGTAAACCACAAAAGCCATGTGATCTACACTAAAGCACGAAGCTTCATGACCAGTGTTGTGTTACTTTTTTATGGGGTTTTATAGTTGAATAGCACCTTTGTGTTAAAAGTATTATATTTTGTAAGAATAATCTGTGATTTACCTCTTGACTGTGTACAAATCTTATAAAACAAGCAACAGAATATACCATTTATATTTACACAAGAACCTGTGTGTTCAGAAAAATTGCTGTGAAATTTTTTTTTTTTTAATTTTCCTTCTTTTCCTTTTACAATTTATTTGAATATAAGCAAATATGTTGTACTTTCCTATGTTGTCTACACAAATTATACCTACAGTGAGTAGTATGAAAAAAAGCATCACATAACCACCAGGACTATTGGCTCTAGACTTGCATTGAGTGAGTGTAACTTGCATTACACTGTATTTTTTGCCTGTACGGATGCTTAACTAGGGTGCCCTTGGATATGCTGCATTCATGTCGGACCTCAGAACCTCAACCTTGACAAATCCAAAAACATACATTGTGTTATCTTTAGTTTACCTGGTGTTTCTGTGTTTAATTTGTAACTGAAACCACTTTATTCACAACTGTTTAATTTGTATGTGTGAATGTAAGATTAAAATGTTTTTCTTTCAATAATGTCTTACATGATTTGTATGGGTATATATAACATGGTGCCTCGGGGTGATCCTTCAGTCATATCAACAGCTGGCAAAATAACACATTCTTCAATGTTTTTAGCAAAAATACAGCATTTCAGATATGATTCTAACCTGTTTCTATCAGTACTGATATTTGTGTATTTTGGTTGGCATGGGATACGACCATAAACTTAGTCCTGTCTATGGCCGGGCAAGTCTTCCTGTCTATTCAGATTTCTCTCACATGCAGGAGGAGACAGAGATCACCAGAGCCAGAGGCACATCCTATCCAACAGTGTGAAGACACTACTGGTAGTAAACATAACATCTTAATAATATAACATATTGCACTTTAACTACCTGTAAACAACCTTATTTCCCTCAGAACTAAATAATTGAGAAGGAGGCTTGTGGTTGGGTAGATAACAGTACAGTATAATCCTATACTTAATTATGACCTCCACACAACAGTAACAAGGCCAGTTCAGTTCCCTCTTGAAAGGATGGACTCCATCCTATCTCATGAGGTTGGCATTGACCCCCATTGAACTTGCCTATGGTGAATCACCACCCTAATTCTCCCTCTAACAAAACAAGATATATTTGTAAATTGTGAAAAAAACAGGGATACAGGAGCGCTTCCAAGTATGTATAATTTGGCCCGATCTCCCTATGGAGACACAATCGGTTATATGCCATTGTAAAAAGATTAGAATGAATTACCTTCAAACACATAAAAATTATTTATTGAAAAATTGCAACTTAGAACAATAAATTGTGGACAACCCCCTCAAGAAATGAAGCCCATCTCTGGAGCGCAGATTATTCTTATAGTGTAATCTCTCTGTTTACTCTGTATGTAAATACTGCAATGCTCCAAGATACTAACGCATATCAATGCAATAATAGAAATAAAACATCTTAACATATTTGTTTCCTCTCTTATGCAACTACAAACCTTGTATTGCTATTCAGTGTGAAAATTGGGACTTCTTGAGCAAAATCTAACAATTCCTTGGTTTCTTGGTACAGAATTCTGTTTTAGTACAAAAGAACAGTTTCAAAGAAAACCAACTTCAGCAAAGTGACATCTTCCTGCAGCGTAAACATTCAGACTGGGACTGACTTCATTAAAATTGGAAGGGAAAGTAAATTCGTTTACACATTGTAAGAGCTACAAGCTGGAGAACATGGCTGCTTATTATTATCTGGTAAGCTGTCTTCTCCTGGTGTGCAGTGAGCAGGCCAGTAAACGTAAATGTCAGATATACAACAGTGGCTTTGATGGAATACAATACAAATAGCAGAAACTCCTCTGTGCAGTAAAACATTCTGCAATATTGTATACCATAGCCTCCAATCTGTTCAGGATTGCTGTGTATTATAAAAGGGTACACACTGTTTAGGGGAAGGATTTATTGCTATATATCACATCTATTGACTGAATTATAAGGGAAGAAAATAACATGGATGGTCAAAATTAAAGGGGTATTCCCATGGAGACAAAATTCTTAAAAATATTCTCTCTTTTTTGGTTGGCATTGTATACAACCAGTAACTCAGTCCTGCCTATGGTGGGACTGATCTTCTTGTCTGGTCAGATTACTCTCACATGATCACGTGTCTCCTCTACTGCTGGAGCAGGGGGAGATGGCAGAGAGCACTACATTCAGGGGCACTGGCTGTCCAGCAGCGTGAAGAGGAGACCCGTTCTACAGACAAGAAAAACTCATGATCCCCAGGGCATAGCTCTGCTGAGTGTGTGTTTTATTGGTTAGGTTAGATAGCAAGGCTGAGCGTTTCATTGTGTATAATATCCATCTCATGACTATTATCTGTCTCATCTCTCTTTTTCTATGTGGCAGATACTAGTAAAATGTTTAGAAGCTAAATTAAAGTGTAGCTAAACCCTGTACCCTGAAAATCTAAGCACATTTTCAGCACACATAGCATCTCATAGCACAGAGGAATCATGACATGTCTGCTCAGCTAGTGCCTGCTCAAACAGCTAAATTTGACACTGAGCTGCTAATGCAGGAGAAAAAGAAGCAATGTAATAAAATGTTAAGATAAGGGGTTAATATTTATCATGTTAGAATCACTAAGATTTGAGAACTTTAATTAGTGAGCACTTCCCTTTGCTATAAATGATATCTCAATTACATGCTTCCATTTTTATTTAAAAAATGAGAATATAAAAGCATGAAAACAATTTCATTGTCCCAAGAAATTGAATAAACAGATCGAATGGCTCCACAAATGGACAGTAATACTGCTGATTGTTTGTTTTTCTTAGTCCATTATATATTATATATATTCTAATTGTTATTGGTGACAGACCAGAATTTCCTAGGTCCTGGAAAATGTTACATGAATTCTATAGGGTACAATGGTCATGTAAATACATAACTGTAAAAGTTTTGTTTTTGGGTAAAGATGTGTTGAAAAATAATTTTAAATAATTTAAATTTTCTTGGCAATAATTCTCTTAGGCCAGAAGCACACGACCGGGTATGGGTTTCCGAGCATCCTAGTGATATATAATGCAAAGAATCTCGCAGTTTCACAGACCAACCATGGTCTTGTGCTCCTAGGGGCATATTTATCAGGACCTCTGCGCACCGCCAGTGGCGCAGAGGCCCTGAAATAATCGCAAATGCTAGCTTATTGCTAGCTTTTGCGATTATTTTCCCCAATCCGTTACTGTCCCCGGCAGTATGAAAAGTCGCCGGCAGCAGCAAGTGCGCAGGCGCGGGGACAGTAATTCCCCGCGCCGGCCCACTCCCGTCCGGCTGCGCCCTCCTCTCGGCCAGCCACGCCCCCCCTTCACGCCCCACTGGCGTGAAGGTGGCGGATCGGGGCAAATAATCGCAAAAGCTAGCAATATTTCAGGGCCTCTGCGCCACTGGTGATGCACAGAGGTCCTGATAAATATCCCCCACTGTCTAAAGTGCCTTGCACCACAGTTATCAGGACCTTTAGACCTTTTTTTGACACTTTCCTGACTTGTCCAATGAAGGGGCTGTGGCCTTCCTCAGATGCTCTTGCGAGAAAGGGGCATATCTTGCAGGAAATCGTCCGTACGCCCAAAATTCAGGCGCACAGTTTAGAGCAACTAAAAGTAGGTCTAAAGTAGGAACTGACAGTCTTATACTGCAGAATTCATCATCACAGTGATAGATATGGTGCAGCAAAAGACCAGTGTTTTCCAGCTAGAAACTGGCAGAACACATTGTTAAATCCCCCCCAGAGTAAGCAACACAATTGTGTCAAATCACGGTAATGTGGCGCATGGTCCAACTGTGCACCGTACCGGCCCTTAATGTGCAGAAATATCTATGGCACAAAAGTCGCAAACACTTCTTAAATGTGCAAAGTCAGAAAAGTGCAAACACTTTATTAAATTTTGGCTACTGTTTTCTTGGTTAAGTCCTGTTCATATCCATCTGCCATCTGAAAACTCAAGATATTTACTTGATATATATCTGCTTTATTACTCAAGGTTCTTTTTACTAATAAAAGATTTAGGAAGTTTATCTTATATACTATTATTTATTTGTAGCTTTGAATTCTTGAGTTATCTACAGGTGATTGTGGTTCATGCAGACATCATTGTACTCTCGCTACAGAAGTGACTATGCATATTGTGGAGGCTTATTGTATTTGGCAAGCATTATACAATTCCCTGGTATTTCTATTTGAGTACATGATCTGAATCCATTTGTATTTATTTGGGTTGCGGACTGTTGACAGTGCGATGTAAAACATGTCCAACCAGAGAGAAATATTAGTTACTGCAGGCAGCGCACATCCTCTTTTGCTGACTTCTTTTAAATAGAAGAGCGTGAATTTGTGTTATTTCATCCAATTTTATGGTACAGAATCTTCCCTGAAGCTGGAAAGAAAAATTGCAATCTAATGAGTCCCCAATGAGGAATCTGGACTTCACATATTTCTTAAATAGACATGTTAGTCTTGTTCTCTGCAACAAATGCCATAAATGTCTTCTTAGTCATCCCATGTGAGGTAGCTTTTATATATTTATATTATATATCCTGTCCACCCCTGGGAATTTACTGCAGTGTGTCTGCAACTTTCTCACTGGAAAGAAAACAAGCATTTGGAAGAAGGTCATTTATATTTACATAATCCTTTCAGCGGCAGCATCTTCCTTTACACATACTGTATATGCAGAGAGAGAAATAGTGATAGAGAGCGAAACAAAAATAAAAGATTTTTTCTCTGAACAAGGACACCTGTCATCAGGTCTCTGTCACTATTTCTGTCACTGCTACCTGTTGGAGCAGCTCACAAGGATCCCATCCCAGCCTTTATCTAGTTATTTCATACATTAATTATTGTAAAATCATCTTTTCTTATGTAAATGATGCCGGTCACATGGTCAGAGGCAGTGATGTCACCCCTGTTACCCCTCCCCTCTCCTCCCCCTGCTCATGTCTGTGTGTAATGTATAGTAAAGCATTGCTAGTGTCTGTGCTTTATCTGCTGACATGCTCTCCCTCCTAATACACATGTGTGAGACACAGACATCAGCTACACAGAAAGAGTTGATAGAGACTAACAAAAATAAAAGATTTTTTCTCTGACACAGGACACCTGTCATCAGGTCTCTGTCACTATTTCTGTCACTGCTACCTGTTGAGGCAGCTCACAAGGATCCCATCCCACTTTAACTAGTTATTTCAACATTATTCATTGTAAATTATCTTTTCTTAAAATGTAAATGATGCTGGCTCCCTGGTCAAGGCGTGTGTCACCCTTTTACCCCTCCCCTCTCCGCCCCTTGCTCACTTCTCAGCTACACAACACTGGTTTTTAATCTTAGTCTGGAAGTTTTTGCAGAAATGCCCTTGAGTTTGATACTGTGCTGCGCTCTCTATGAGCTTAGTAAAAGCATTTTACAGTAAACATTGTACAAGGATTGTACAACATATTTTTTCAATAAAGCTAAGGGAATCACAAAGGAAATAATTAGAGATGAGCGAACACTAAAATGCTCGGGTACTCGTTATTCGAGACGAACTTTTCCCGATGCTCGAGTGCTCGTCTCGAATAACGAACCCCATTGAAGTCAATGGGAGACTCGAGCATTTTTCAAGGGGACCAAGAAAGAGTTGATAGAGACTAACAAAAATAAAAGATTTTTTCTCTGAACAGGACACCTGTCATCAGGTCTCTGTCACTATTTCTGTCACTGCTACCTGTTGGAGCAGCTCACAAGGATCCCATCCCAGCCTTTAACTAGTTATTTCAACATTATTCATTGTAAATATCTTTTCTTTATGTAAATGATGCTGGTCCCACATGGTCAGAGGCAGTGTGTCACCCTGTTTACCCCTCCCCTCTCCTCCCCCTGCTCATGTCTGTGTGTAATGTATAGTAAAGCATTGCTAGTGTCTGTGCTTTATCTGCTGACATGCTCTCCCTCCTAATACACATGTGTGAGACACAGACATCAGCTACACAAGTACCTGACATGTTCTGCTATAACATGGCTGCCTGGAGCTGTTGTATCCCTCCTATAAACACAGGCTGCAGGGGGCGCCAGCACCAGGAAGCACATGGAGGAGCCATTACACCATGATACCTCACATCATTATACAGGCTGTCAGTCATGCACCGGGGGTGTGGCTGTGCCTCCCACTCATGAACAAGCTGGACTGCTGAATATGATAATGACTCATTGGACATTTCACAGGTCATTTGCATACAGCTTTAGTACCTGAATGCTTAAGTTTACAGGCATGTAGAGGGACAATGAAGGGATAGAGGCAATGCTTTCTAATGGCAGTTTATGAAAATTTATTTAGTTTAGGGGGTTATTTTGCATGACGGGTTCTCTTTAAAGGTGCTCATATATCATAAAATGGTGATGCAGGGAGCTACAACCTACCCACATGACCACTGAGCCCCTGCTGCAGCTGTGTGTGGTAAAGGGGTGGGGAAAGGTAAGCTAAGGTAAAGCTAGGAGGTGGAGTAAAGGGGAGGAAGTTTAGAGCATAAAAACTTTTCACTGTGTTTCACCACAATTTATGTTCAGAAGAAAAAAAATGCAACAAATACTTTTTTGTTTCTGATTTCATTAACTACTTCACACTCATTAACGAGGTGTGGAGGCTATATGAAGAGGGCTTACGGGGAGAGGCCTTTTCATACGGAGGTGGTTTTTGGTGCATATTGCAGCAAACACCCATACCTAATTCCCGCTATGGGTGCTAGCACCGATTATGGGTATTAACCTTCTGACGAAACCAGTGACATTAAAAAGATGGGACACACCATCTTTGTTACGATCATCGTTCCCGATCGTCATCGGGAGCAGACGATCGGTTGACATGAACCCAGGCTGCATGGCTTATGCAGTTTCGTTACAATGAGCAAGTGGCCCATTGTAACGAATACTGTGTAAAAATTAAAACGTTTGCTTATTTCACCAAAAAATAACACCTTACACAGCTTTGTACACCGTAGTATGAAAAAGTAATTCGCCTCAGAAGATGGCGTCTTCATTTTATTTTTATTATGTATTAAAACACAATAAAACCTATATAAATTTGGTATCATTGTGATCGTACCAAACCAAAGAATAAAGCGGAGATGTTATTTGGAGCAAGTAGTGAAAGTCGTAAAAACTGAACCCGCAAGAAAGTGACGCAAATGCGTTTTTTGCCATTTTCACTACATTTTTACATTTCACTACATTAGTACATGGCATGGATTAGTAAATAATGTCACTGATAAGTAAAATGTGCTATACATAGAATAAACCCTCACACAGCTCTGTATATGGAAAAATGAAAAAGTTATGGAGAGAGAAAAATAAAGGAAAGCGTTTGCAGCAGAACTTACATGTACTGGGCTGAGGGAACGGCAACCCAGCACGGGTGATTGTGAAGCACACCTGTGGTTGTTATTGGTGGTCCATGAGACGCACCATGATGCCCCCGCCAAATGCGCAGCAATGGGTGAGATTGCGCAGGGCTTGAGGCAAAAGCGTAATTTTCCAAATTGTATTGCGCCCCTGGATGGAAAACATATACGTGTAAGAGCCACCAAACTCAGGATCACGATATTTTAATTATAAACGGTAATTTCTCCGGTTTTGTTAGCCCAGCTGACCGTAACTACCGTTTTATAATTGTGAATTGGTGTGCCACATGGTTCTGCTGTCTGGGAGTGCTGGATATTCGTGTTTCAGAATGGTCAAAAGCGTTATCAGACCGTCACGTTGACATTCTGAACCCCACGATTTTGCCGGTTCTTCTCTGGCCCCGCTGACCATTTGATAGTGGCAGATGAGGGATTTGCACTTCATACATGTTTGCGCCCTTTTCCCACGACGTCGCTTGGATTTAAGGTGCAGACATTTGAATATTTGTCTGGGCCGGGCTCGCGTTTTATCGAGTGCGCATTTGGTATATTGGCTAGCAATGAGGGGTTTTCCAACATCAATGCAGCTCTCCTCCATCAAATGTCATTGGTGTCATCAAAGCATGTGTAATTTTACATAATTATTGTCGCATGTATGACCCGCCGGAGAACCACACCAGAAATTATGCAGATGTTTGCTACTACTGAACCCACCTATCATGCAAGCCTGCTTTGGCGAATGCGTATTCGAAATCAATTGCAGATTTTTTTTATCATATAGTGTGGATTAAGTTGCAATGTTTTTTTTAAGGATAACAAAAACGTAAAATGTTTGATTGTACTTCCGTTTATCCCGTATGTAATAAATTAAAGTGTAAGCTCTTTTGTGTCAATGCACAAATGTATTGAATGTTCGATTGCTGAAATAAGAATAAACTCAAAAATACTATATACATTTTTATAAATTTCTCAAAAATGTACTTAAGCATCATTTTTGAAACAACCAATACAATGAAAACAAACAGCCCGAAGAGCCATCCAAACACAAATAAACACTTCCGTCCAAAAAATTACAAGCATAAAATGCTGTGCTGGGAATCCTGGCTCTCACCTCTTGGGGCCTGAAAATGAGTTGCAGGGGAAGGTGGGGGAGCTAACCCGCGGATGGCCGGCCCTGTAAATTGGCTAGCACTCGCATACTGCGGGGTGTCCTTGAGGCTGATTAGAGCACCCGCAGCATATAAACATTGGCTTGAGAATGGTGTAATTCTGAGCGGGTATGGCCCTGAATAAAAACTCGGTGGGGCCTGTGGGGGAGGAGGTGGGGTGGTGGCAGCGCTGGGTCGGGGACAATATGGCCATACAACCGCACTGTTCGAGGGCCTCAAAGACCGAGTAGGGTTGTTTGGGGGACAAGCAGGCCTCCAGAATGATGGAAAAATCCCCTGACCCGAGGAGGTGTTTCCTGGCGGCACACGGCGCATATGGTCGGCCAGACTGCGCATGTAGGTATCACTATAGTGTCCTCCTGTGCCCTGCGGCACCAAATAATTAGCACATTTTCGTCTTACTCTGCCGGGGGGTGCCCTTCTTGCCCGCCGTCCTCTGGGGACGAGAAGACTCTGTGCTTCCCCTGCGTCAGCCACCTGCAGTGTTCAGGGTCGGCCGAGGTTGGGCCTGGCATGGCGTCCTCTGCTGCAGCGGCCGTTTCTAGTTCATCAGTCGCAACATCACTTGACGGCACAACAGGGGGATGAATGTCGGTATCCTCTGGCCTCTGCCTCTAAATTATCTCAGTACTAAGATAGAATAAAAGCAATTTTAAAAGTATTATTTAAAACTGCATATAAATCCAACAAAAAAACAACAAAAAATTGACGTAGTGTAAAACAGGTATAAACTTTGTGGTAAACAAAAAAAAAAGCACATGCATAGACGACAAATCACTTAAAAAAAGAACAAAGGTAACTTACGGCCCAATGGTAAAGATGTCAGCTAAAAAGCGCATCTGCTCACGAAGCAAATAAGGCCGCTTTCGTGAGCGCCAGAGCCCACTCTGCCCTTCTTGTGCCCGAATCTTTTTTGCATTGGTTGCGGCAGCTCCGCCACCATCTGCTGCAACGTCCTTGCCTAGTTTAAACAGAGGCAAAGTCTATCATAAAAAGTTACACAGAGATAAATCAAACTTTTAATAGAAATTTGGAATTGTCAAAAAGGTGAAAAACTTACATGCAAGGTTTGCTCATCTGTGGACATCTTAGACCACTTCTGGCCCACAAGGTCCTTGCTGATTTCCAGCCAGATTTTTTCTTTTTGCAGCGATCAATATCATCGCTGCGGGCGATTACGCCAATAGCAGAATGCCCCTAACCAAGAAGTACAAGCTCTTCAGACACCAAGTTCTGGCCATCTTGAGAAATGTGTCAAGAGCAGCACCACTTGTGGGAAGTGGTCAAAATGTCCCCAGAACACTACTTCCCTGTCACTCTTCTGGACTTTTTTTTTTTTGATCAGCCTACACCCAGCCGTTTAAAAACGCATTCACCTCGCATTGGAAATCGAATGTTCGCAGAGTGCAATGCTTTTTGATACGTCCCCATAGACTTGAATGTGCGTAAAACGCCCGGAACCGCAAAATAGTACATGCTGCGATTTGACGGCTCTTGCAATACGAACGAACACGCCGCGTTGAAAACAACGCACAATGGAGAAAGACCCCTTGAATCAATGGGACGAGTGCAATGCGAGTTCTGATCGAGCAACATTCACCCAGAACTCGCCTCGTGAAAACCGCCATGGAGAGGGGGCCTAAGGATCGATGTAGTAAGAAGGCATCCACTCTCCACTTGGCTTTTTCTGGAGCATCTTTGGCCTGTGTTCCCCTGATATAAATGGGGGAACTCCTTTACTTTCGTCCGTTCCCCTTCGCCCCCATGCTGGTAAGGAATTGTGCATCAGCATGTTTTGTCTTAGAAGCTTAATTAAACTGCCAAAATGACATATACAAATGTGTTTAGATGGGAAGCACATAAACATAAATGATTTTGCTTTACCCTTGTCACATGGTTTTTCTTTCTTCACTATCCTTTATGTCAATGCCCATGAAAAAGATGTCATGTTATATCTTTGGCAAATAATTATTAAGGATCTATCTGTGGCTGATATTTGTGTATGTTCCTACAACTAGCGTCATTATGCAACTACATTTTATGAAGACACCAGATATTATAAATTTGAAAAGTGAAGTAATATACAATAGATTCAGCTGCTGATGGAGAGGGTGTAATCAGTCTAAAAACATGAAAAACGCTCCGTCTTAGGGGTAAGGAATCCCTTGTTTCAGTTGTCTGCTGCATAGTTTAGCAACAACGGTAAGGCCCTTGCACACAGCGTTGCGTTTCACGTCAGGGTGCAATGCTGAAAAACTGACTTTGGCTGCGTTTTTGTTCCATTTTTCCTTGGAGTAATTTGCGTTTTTGACGTTTTTCACCGCGCGTTTTGTGCGCGTTTTGAGCGTTTTGGTTGCGTTTTTGGTGCGTTTTCACGCGCGTTTTTAAATCACATGATTCGTTGTATTTGGTACCCATGTCCCGAATTCCACATAAAGGGTTTTGAATGGAGTCACATGTTGCACATGGCTCCATTGCTTTTGCTTTGCAGTTTGATTTAGCTTGGAGCATTTTTGGGTTAGAACCATGTCTGATTCTGATACGTTGGAAGAGGTAATTTTGTCTTGTATATATCGCAGAAATATGGTGAGCGAAGTGATCTCTGGCGTTCCCACCACCCCGGCGTAAGCGTAGCGATGGGTGATCCAATTGTATCTCAGCGCTTGACCAAAGGTGTCTTTCATACTTTGTATTTGGGACCTCCGCAAAGACCCGACAAGTTTTATTAGCTTTTGTCGCTTATCAATCACCTTGTTTGACCCATGGTGTCGGAGCTTCGCTCACTCACATTTCATTATACCAGGCTACGAAAGGTATTTCTGTGGAGAGCGCTTCTGGTTACCCTGCGGTATGTTTTATAGTTTGTATTTTGTATTGCTTTTAGAATTTGTTTATTTTTATTTTTTTTTTAACATTTTAGGTTTTTTGCTACTGGAAATTCGTTTTCATCACTACATTTTACTTTTCTGATTGGAACTTCACCATTGCAATGATGTGAATCACACCTGTGTTGTATTTTGGCACTTTGAGACGCACCATTGGCCTCCGCCAAATGCCAGCAATGGCTTGATATTGCGCATGGCTTTGAGGAAAACGAATGTTTCCAAATTGTATTTGCGCCCTGGATGGAAAACATATACGTGTCAAAGCCACCAAACTCAGGATCCGAATATTTTAATTATAAACGGTATTTCTCCGTGTTTTTTTAGCCTAGCTGACAGTAACTACCTTTTATATTGTAGATTGGTGCCCATGGTTCTGCTGCTGGGATGCTGGTATATTCGTGTTTCTAGAATGTCAAAGCGTTTATCAGACCGTCATCTTGCATTCCTGAACCACGTATTTTGCCGGTTCTTCTGGCCCCGCTTACCATTTGGTAGTGGCAGATAGGGATTTTGCACTTTCATACATGTTAGCGCCCTTTCCCACGACGCGCTTGGATTTAAGGTGCAGACATTTTAATATTTGTCTGGGCCGGGCTCGTCGTTTTATCGAGTGCGCATTTGGTATATTGGCTAGCAGATGGAGGTTTTCCAAGCATCAATGCAGCTCTCTCCATCAAATGTCATTGGTTCATCAAAGCATGTGTAATTTTACATAATTATTGTCGCATGTATGACCCGCCGAGAACCACACCAGAAATTTATGCAGAGGTTGCTACTACTGAACCCACTCATCATGCAAGCCTGCTTTGGCGAATGCGTATTCGAAATCAATTGCAGATTTTTTTTATCATATAGTGTGGATTAAGTTGCAATGTTTTTTTTAAGGATACAAAAACGTAAAATGTTTGATTGTACTTTCCGTTTATCCAACGTATGTAATAAATTAAAGTGTAAGCTCTTTGTGTCAATGCACAAATGTATTGAATGTTCGATTGCTGAAATAATGAATAAACTCAAAAATACTATATACACTTTTATATAATTTCTTCAAAATGTACTAAGCTCATTTTTTGAAACAACCAATACAATGAAAACAAACAGGCCGAAGAGCCATCCAAACACAAATAAGACAATTCCGTCCAAAATTACAATTTGCATAAAATGCTGTGCTGGGAATCCTGGCTCTCACCTCTTGGGGCCTGAAAATGAGTGCAGGGGAAGTGGGGGAGCTAACCCGCGGATGGCCGGCCCTGATAAATGTGGCTAGCACTCGCATACTGCGGGTTCCTTGAGGCTGATTAGAGCACCCGCAGCATAAAACATGTGGCTTGAGATGGTGTAATTCTGACAGGGTATGGCCCGAATAAAACTCGGTGGGGCTGTGGGGGAGGAGGTGGTGTGGTGGCAGCGGCTTGGTGTCGGGGGACAATATGGCCATACAACCGCACTGTTCGAGGGCTCAAAGACGCGAGTAGGGTTGTTTGGGGGACAAGCAGCCTCCAGAATGATGGAAAAAGCCCCCTGACCACGGAGGAGGTGTTCCTGCGGCACACGGCGCATATGGTCGGCCAGAACTGCGCAGGTAGGTCACTATAGTGTCCTCCTGTGCCCTGCGGCCACCAAATAATTTAGCACATTTTCGTCTTACTCTGCCTGGGGGTGCCCTTCTTGCCCGCCGTCCTCTGGGACAGGAAGGACTCTGTGCTCCCCTGCGTCAGCCACCTGCAGTTGTTCAGGTCGGCCGAGGTTGGCCTGCGTGGCGTCCTCTGCTGCAGCGGCCGTTTCTGTTCATCAGTCGCAACATCACTTGACGGCACAACAGGGGGATGAATGTCGTATCCTCTGGCCTCTGCCTCTAAATTATCTCAGTACAAGATGAGATAAAGCAAATTTAAAAGTATTATTTAAAACTGCAGATAAATCCCCAAAAAAAAACAACAAAAATTGACGTAGTGTAAAACAATGTATAAACTTTGTGGTACACAAAAAAAAAAGCACATGCATAGACGACAATCCCTTAAAAAAAGAACAAAGGTAACTTACGGCCCAATGGAAAGATGTCAGCTAAAAAGCCGCATCTGCTCACGAAAGCAATAAGGCCGCTTTCGTGACGCCAGAGCCACCTCTGCCCTTCTTGTGCCCGAAATCTTTTTTTGGCATTGGTTGCGGCAGCTCCGCACACCACTGCTGCAACGTCCTTGCCTAGTTTAAACAGAGGCAAAGTCTATCATAAAAAGTTTACACATGAGTAAATCAAACTTTAAATAGAAATTTAATTGGTACAAAAAGGTGAAAAACTTACATGCAAGTCTTGCTCATCTGTGGACACTTAGACCACTTCTGGCCCACAAGGTCCTTGCTGATTTCCAGCCAGATTTTTTCTTTTGCAGCTATCCCTCATGCAAATTGACCAAAATTTATTGTAAACGCATTTTAGCATTTTATTAGGTTCTAGACATTATGGTCTGTAGCACTTGAGTAGGGGAGTATTTGTGGGAACTTTTTTTGCCAGAGCAGTTAATGTTGGTTAGCCCTAGCTGTAATGCTAATCTTAATGAAGAAACAAAATTATAGACTTTTTCGAGAATTTTTTTTTTTTACCTTATTGACTTTAATTCTGTGCAATAAGTTTTCTAAAAATCATGAAAAAACCCTGAGGGGAAGCTTTTGAATAGAAATTAAAAAAAAGATACTCAGCCATCCCGAGACCCGTGGTTCCATTGCCAACTCTTACTACAGTAACAATTTAAAGGGTTTTTCCACTTTCAGCAAATACTTGATACGGCTTGTGTAAGGAATCAAAGTGGATCTTCATCAGCTTTCAGCTCTGGTGTGGGGTGAACCCGGGATAGAAATTGAGCTCTTGTAGCATAGGTTTAATTTAGATGGATTTGGTAAAATATCATCTTCTGTGCTTGTAGTATACAGCACCTATAAATCGAATGCTATTTAGCAGAATGCTGTTCTATTTTCCTGCTATTTTTTGCATTGCTCAGTAAATCCAGACTGTAATCACTAAATAAACCCTTATGCACATTTGTTATTCAGTTCATTGTTTCGTGAAACATTCTTTTTACGGAAAGTGTTTTGTTTTGTGCTATAAGTTATTTTGCAGCATAATGTCTATAAAAACCATATGGCAGGAAGCTATAATAACTATGCTTTTATTTTGCTTTTTGCTTTTTTTTTCTAGTCATTTCTTTTAGCTCTTACGTGACTATTTGTAAATGGTAAAAACCAGTGCAAAGACCCATATGAACTGCTGGAAACCTAATTTTGGATCAGTACATAAGTAACATGTTAATGTACATAGTGCATAATGTGCATAAGGTATTTATATGTAGGGACAGCTTGGATTAAATATTTTTTCATTAAGTGATTTTAGGCTAGTAAGAACATTTTTGCTTCTGTTGGTAGATTAAGGTTACCATTGGCCTTGAATGGTAACGAAGATTGTGGCCCCCGACCTGTGTAAAAGTTTGTGGCATAAATGCGACTACAGAACTTAAGTAGGCTGCAGCACTATTTTTGCCGTTCTAAATAATGGATATGTAACTGAAGGTAATGTCACATTCATGGAAATCAATGAGAACAAATGGTAAATGGTAGGGCATTCATTAACTATTAGGTTAACGCAGGGGCATTCGTCCAGAGCCCCTGATCTCCCCAAGTCAGCAAGACATTTGTCCCGTCCTGGCATATCTCCCCATCTCTCATCACTATCTGTGCATTAGGCACACTGCTTTCCCCTGTAGGACCTGCAGCCTCTGGGAGAATATTACTACCCGGAGGCTGCAGGACCTGTAATGATGTCATGTTCACATGAACTGCAGGGGAAAGCAGTGCACAGAGCTGCACCAGTGAAGGGCTAAGGGAAGGGGAAGAACATAGAAGGCAACTGTGTGAGGACATTACTGGGGGCTACTGTGGAAGGACATTACTGGCAGACTGTTTGAGGACATTACTGGTGGGCTGTGTTGGGAACATTACTGGGGGCTGTGTGGGGGAATTACTGGGGGGTATGTGGGGGCATCACTAAGAGACTATGTGAGGACATTACTGAGAGGTTGTGTGGGGAAAATTATTGGGGGCTGTGTGAGGACATTCCCAGGGGTTCTGAATAAGGGCCCAGTTTGTTAGGTCCAAAATGTGTTACCCTTTTTTTCTTCCCCATGTGATCACTTTTTAATGTTTTTCCCACAATAAACTTTATATCTGTTTACTATTTTGCCTGATGCCGATAGTATCATCAGTTTTCCTGCCAACATTGCAGTTAGCATATTCCTTAATAAGTTAATGCAGTTAACATATCTTCCCAAAACAGCAGTGATAAATGTAATCATGCAGTGCAGTGCTGTGTCCTACCAGCAAATTGGGACACTATTGGAAGTTTGTCTATTTTTGTCAACAAGCTAATTGGAAGTGGTTGATAAATAACTGTGTTTTCTTGCTTATTATAGTTCTCAGTGAAAAAGAAGTGCCTATATGTCTCAATCAATAAACTATAGGGTAACATATTAGGACAGCAGATATCTTTCCATTCGCATGAATGTCAATGGGATGAAACTCTCCAGAAAAACTGCCTCAGTAAATAAGAAAATTAAGAGTTGTCTCAAAAGTCATGTAAAAGGCCTAATCCGCGAACCATACACCATGCCCTTCTGTCCTGGATGGAAACACTCAGAGACCATAATGGAGGGGATAATTATATTTTCTATGGTTACTCTATAATTTATGTACACCAATGATCCAACAGATTTATTCATAAAAACTGCAGAATTGATACATATTTATACAAAATAACTATTGGCAATATATCATACTGTTAGAACATATTCTTTTTTTTATCATTTGTTTTTATTGGTAGCCAGAGTACAAAAAGAAGAACAGGAACACAGTCCTGTTCACATTTCAAACAACAGATCATACATGAATCACAAATGATGAAATATAGTACATGTAATCACTTTAGGTGTGACTTTTACATGCTCACGCTCCAGTCTCCCTTGCACTCCCGCCAATTTTTATAGTATTAACAAACAGGACCATGGGAGAGTCCTTGGACTCAGCAGAGTGCCCACACAGGGCTCCCCAGGGAAACACGTAACTTACAACAAAGGTACGTATGGATGGATAGGCGGAAGGAGTCTAAGGTTAGATGACGGAATGTGTTTGAAGGATAATGCGAAGGTAAACAAAGGAGTGGGGGCGTCCAGATTGGGGAGGGGGGGGGAAGAAGAACAGTCAGAAAGGGCTGGAGTAGAAACCTCTCCAGTATGTCAAATGGATTGTCTGTCCTCAGTAGATTGTTGGAAGAGGATCCATGGCTGCCAAGTTTTGTTAAACCTTGTATATGTACCATGCAAAGAGGATGTGAGGTCTTCCATGTGCATGGTGTCGTTTAATTTGTTGATCCACATGGCTATTGTTGGAGGGGCGGTCTGTTTCCAAAGTATTGGAATGCAGGATTGGGCCACCATTATTAAGAAACACAGTAGAGATCATCCGCATTGAGACGTCACAGTGGTGGAGGATGAGGAGAGGAGGATCCAGTCTCGCATAATAGAACATATACTTTGTTCTAATGTTTCTTCTTCATATTCTAGAGTACGTTTATAGCACTAGTGAATCAAAGCATCTAAATTAATCTTGCATTCCCCATGCGGAGTGCCAGAGGAATCACAGCGCCCCTAAATAACATCCAGGCCCCAAATCAGATATGTCACACAAGGGGGGAGAACCAGTGACCAGTGAGGGAGAGGCAGCCCACGCTTTTCGTCACCTATACGGACTTCATCAGGGGTCCATTTATATATTTTCTTGTATCTTTCTTGTACGGTTATTCCATATTTCGATTGAAAAACCACCCAACCTTCAAACAACTGTGTTTGATTTCAATTTCTAGTAATTTTAGAGGAGCCGTCTCATAAAGCTATATTTTTGTGATATTGTATTATTTGTATTCTTTGACTCTATGTGTTTTTATTAACATCTTAAAGGCACTGGGACCCGTGTATAAAAAATGTAATAAAAGAAGTCCTTGCACTTACGCCATTGTGTGCTATGAATGGGGTACTTTACTTCCTGTCAGCTTTTATTTTGATAGAAATTACAATGTACATTTTAGCAGGAGATTTCTAATTTCTTAGCAAGTGTTACAGTACTAATTAGCTCCCATGAGGTGTGGGATTTTGTGCCAGCTTTAGTTCTGAACAGAGATAGCCTTGTTCTGCCATTTAGCATTCAAAAAGAGTATTGTGTAACGTGAAAAAGCACATAGCTTTGAAATATTGATCTTATGATTTCGGTTGGAAGACATTTTACCTTAGGCCAAAAAGACTTCCAGCTTTATTTACGGAGATATTATGCCTTTTAATTCTTTGTTTTTTTACCAGCTGCTACTTCTGTTTGGGAGTTTTCCTGTGATGTGTATTTGTTTTGTACAAGGCAAAAATATGGCTTTCTCTCAGGATCCCCTGACTGTCATGCAATGTCCCCCTAAGGACATAACCCATCAGCCAGTTCGCAAATGAGGAATATGGTCCAAAATGAGGAACTCCAATACCAAAAGTAATTCCTGTCACATAATATAATCAGTTGCCTGATTAAACTTTTTGCATATTGTAGCTTCGAAATTTAAATTAACCATGGAGGTAATTTTTTTGGTTATGCAAATTCAGCAGATTTTTCCTCTTTTAAAAATCTGCACCAAATTTGCACATATTAGAGGGGTTCGGCATTGGCTTTCACACAAATTTTGGAATGTTTATACCAGTGCACATCACCCCAAAAGTTAAGTTACCTTTGCTGAGAAATCAGTCAGTTGGGCAAATTGTTTGAGTATTGTTAAATTGTTAAAGTATTTTGACTGAAAATTAAATGCTGAATAAACTGGACACAAAACATTTTTTATTAAAAAAAATCTACCGTCAGTATCAAAAGACAGTAAACCAAGCACACTCATATGCTGGTGTGCGCCCCCTCTGGTAGGGTCCAATTTTCTTTTAGCTTCTTATGCGCTTGTTTTTACAGGCTTTAAAAAACTATGCAAATGAGCCTTCAGGCTCAATTTACAGCTATGGAACCCGGAGCCCCTCAGGCTCATTTGGATTATTTCTAAAGTCAAAGGGCATAAAGGGCATAAGAAGCTAAAAGAAGAAAGAACTCTTTGTCTCTGGTGGAGATGTCTCCACCGCTTCGAATATCCAATTTCTAGTAGCGGTCCTCTCCGCTTCTTCCAGTCTTCTCCTCCCCTGCAAACCATGTCTGATGAAGGTCTTTGTTAAGATGAAACGTTACATACATTTATTTTGGATTGTTTTTCACTTAATACATTTTCACATCATATTCAACAGAATGAGTGCCAAGTTTAATTTTATTATTGTTGACTTATGGACTGGTTGTCCTACTTAAGCACCCCACATACTTCAAGTGGAGTGTACAGTGCTACTATTAATACTTAGGACATATCATAACTTATTGATCAGGGGGATCTGACTGTGAGGATCCCGACTTATTCTAAAAACTGTGTTACCAGTCAGTTGATAGGATGTGGACATCACAGAAATAGAACAGCTCATTCATACAGATGTACACAAAGGTCTCAGCACTCAAACCTCTAGTGATTACAAAGTGATTGCATAAAGAATGATATCAATCCTCCAGAGAATATCAAAGGACCAAATACAAAAATATATTACCATATATATATATATTTCCCACTTGTACTGTATATTGATACCTTTATTTATAAGTGAGCAATGGTAAGTATTTTAGGTATCACTTCTATCAGATTTCTATAATTAGTCAAATACATTTTTTAATTTGCTCCATTATAAGGATATTTACATAGTAGCAGCAGGAGTATGTTAAAATATAGATTGAACCATTTTCACCTATCATTAAATGCACATACATGAAATTAAAGGAAATGGTGTGTAGAAGCAAATTAGGAGGCATATACCCAGGCAGTGTCAGAATGAGGGTATAGACCAGTGTATACCCAGGCAGTGTCAGAATGAGGGTATAGACCAGTGTATACCCAGGCAGTGTCAGGATGAGGATATAGACCAGTGTATACCCAGGCAGTGTCAGGATGAGGATATAGACCAGTGTATACCCAGGCAGTGGCAGAATCAGGGTATAGACCAGTGTATACCCAGGCAGTGTCAGGATGAGGATATAGACCAGTGTAATACCCCGGCAATGTGGCCAGAATCAGGTTACCATTGTATACCCAGGCAGTGTCAGGATGAGGATATAGACCAGTGTATACCCAGGCAGAGGCAGAATCAGGGTATAGACCAGTGTATACCCAGGCAGTGTCAGGATGAGGGGTCAGGTACTAGTGCAATGATTAATGGTTATTTTATTTTCAGTTTGCTGCTACCCATTTTGCCCCACCTGGAACACTCCTTTAATAAATATTGTCATAGTAATATTGTTTACTATTTATGAGTAGTGTTCACTTTATTGAATAGGTTTTAGTGAGCCAGCCTTTTTAATTAAAATTAGTTGGATTTAGGGCATTTTTAATTTTAATTCATATGAAAAAAAAACATTTCAGTCTATTTGGTGGAAGCTTCACATACAGTTAAGTGCCTCAATTTTAAAGTGTATAATATGAAGGACTATTAATAGAGACATTAGAAATAAGTTACTTTATGGGTGCTATCAGTAAGTAATACCATAATATATTATTGGATCTAAGGATACAGTGTGGAATAAAATTAGCCGCGTCTAGAGCGCATCAACATTAACCCCTTATCACCGACTCTAGTTTTCAGCTCAATGACCAGACTCGATTTTTCAAATCTGACATGTCTCACATAATTGGTTATAACTTCGAACCTTTAACATATCCTGGTGATTTTGAAGAATGTTTTTCCGTGATCATTATACTTCTGTTAGTTCACTTTAAGTGATAAGTTTTTGCGATTCATTCTGAAAAAAAAGTGAAAATTTGGCAACAGTTTGTAAAAATTCTTGCATTTTTCCCAATTTTGAAATCGCTGCTTTCCAGACAGGAAGTAACTACCCAAAAGCTTGATAATTAACATTTACGATGTCTGCTTTATGTTGAAATGGATATTTTTGCATCCTCTCATTTTTCTAGGATGTTTATGAGGCGCAGAACTTTAGGTGCGATTTTTCTCGATTTTCATGAAAACTTGCCAAAACTCACATTTTGAGGGACCACTTCCGCTTTCACGTGACTTTGGAAAGGCCTAAATAATAGAAAAACCACATACATTAACCCCACTATAGAAACTTCACCCCTCAACGTATGTAAAAACTTCTATTAAGTCCATTAACCCTTAAGTGTTTCACATGGTTAAAACAATATGGACCTGCATTTAGAAAACTATGGAATTTTTTTGGAAAATACTGTCATTTAGGCCAAAACTGAACATTTTCAAATAAATTAATGATAAACGCACTGCAAACGTTTGATGCCCAATTCCTCCCATGTACTGATACCCCATATGTGTGGTAACTTCTGTACGGCCGCAACGGCTAAGCATGGGCCAGCTCCAGGTTTTAGTGGGCCCCTGGGCGACAGAGCCTTAGTGGGCCCCTCCGTGGCCGCCCTCCAGTGGCCACACTTCCCCCCCCCTCCCCACACACTGACCCCCCCCTCCCCTGGACGCACCACTGACCACCCCGCTCATGACCCTCTGCGACACACTGACCCCCCCCGGGAAAGAAGTATTTTACCTGTCCTGGTTTCCCCCGCGCGCAGCCACTGCAGCTGTCTTCGGCTGGGCCCCGTACGCGCCGGCTCTGAAGCCGGCACACTCGCTGATCTTCCTTGACGTCATCATGTGCGCCGGCTTCAGAGCCGTCCGCATACCCTGCCGAGCGCCGAATCGTGGGAACCGGGACAGTGAGTTTTAGATTCTGCCTCTATGCTGCCGCATCCCCGACCAGCCGCAGCATAGAGGCAAAAAATGATCGATCCGGATGGTGATCAATTGTACCTAGTGTCCTCATAGAGACACTGGTACAATTGATCCGGGGGTCCGAGTGGGCCCCTCCAGTACCCCCGGCCTCCCCGGCACTTGCCCGGTTGGCCGGGTGCTGGCGCGGGGCCTGTGCGGCTGAGTATGAATGAATGAGGCCCATTCACAGCAGATTTGTATTGTCAAATTGTACACACCTATCATTTTTATTTTTTTTGGTAATGCAACATATGAGGGCTTTTTTTTTTAAGGGATGAGATGCAATGATACGATAATTCATTTTGGGGGTCTATAGCTTATTCATAGATTTTATTAACTATTTCAAGGGGGCACAAACAAATCATCAATTTTTATTTTCGGGTTTTTAGCACTTTTTTTTCCCCCCCTTCACCGTAACATAAAATAATATTTTATCTTTATTCTCTGTTCACTACGATGCGGTGATACCTCATTATATAGTTTTTTCTTATCTTTGCTCATATTCCCTGGCAAAACCATATTGGAGAAAATCGCATTGTTTTTATTATTGACAACTTTTAGGGCCATAACTTCTCTGTATTTTTTCTGTTCCAACCTCGGTGAGGGCTTATTTTTTGCAAAAAGAGTTGTTCTTTCGTTTCAGTTGTATCATATTAGGGAATGTAACTTTTTTTGATCACTTTTAGAACATTTTTTGTGATGGTGTCCTTATGAAAATGTATATTATGGGGAAGTTTTTTCAAGTTTTTTTTTTACGTCATTCACGAGGGTTCAAGATGATTTAGATTTTGTACAGTTGATACGGACCGGTGGATACCAATATGTACATTTTTTCGTGTGTTTTTAGTGTTTTTAATCTTATTTGCATTTATGCTGTAACTGGCGGAGATTATGGCACTTTTATTTTTTCTTTAGTTTTTAATTTATTATTATCACATGATTTCCATCTTTTTTTTTTTTACTTTTTTACATTTTTTCTACTCTTGGCGTGAACACGAAAGCGATCGTCGATCGCTTTTTCACGCCTTTACACTGCAATACACTTGTATTGCAGTGTATAGTGAAAGTAACTGAGCATGCTGCGCATGCGCAGTTACTTACAGCCGGGTCCTGCCAGGAAGGCAGAACCCGGCGGGTAGAGGAGCTGGAAACCCCGGGTCACTCGTCGCACACCGGGGGGGTCCGATCCACGCGGGACACGCTTACACGCCGCGGTCATGCTTGAGTTTTTTCGATCCCGGGTGTTAGTGCCGGGTCTGGGCTGTGATATCACAGCCCGACACCGGCACTTGCAGGACCCGATGTCCCGAAATCTTCTTCTGAAGCACCGCCGTAGAAAGGCGTACGCATCAGAAGAAGTACCCTTAATGACCGCTGTAAAAAGCCGATAGGGCGGTCATTAAGGGGTTAAACAGCCTGTTGGATAAAACACATAACCATGATTCCTCCTTAGCACCCGTAAGGTTTTATCAGAGCCTTAATACCTCATTAATTACTATCCAGATACCACCATTACTGAGTATCTAATAGAGGCTTGACAAATCCCAGGCTTCAAGCTCTAGAGAGCTTCTAACAATTCATTAGACAATACACACCCTCATATTCACTGTTAATAAGCTCTTTCATTAAAGCATACATTTATATTTTAATGACTTTTTCATGAGATAAACATAATTAACTGCTACGATATAATAATCGTCATACATCAACCTAGCAATTAACCAAATGATAAGGCAGGTAAATGTTAAAGGAAATAATTAGAGATGAGCGAACACTAAAATGCTCGGGTACTCGTTATTCACTCGTGCATTATGTGTAGCATGATCTTGCTATGCATGTAAACATGCAGTATTAAGCTATATAAAAGTACATTTTCATTTATGGCGAGAAAATGGCATCTCCTGCCGTTTTGCTTTTTGGCGGCCAGAAACAGAGCCAATCACAAGCCAGGAGACTCTGCACTCCACCCAGCATGACGTGGTACCCTTACACGTCGATAGCAGTGGTTGGCTGGCCAGATCACGTGACCCTCTATTAGCGCTCTATCCTTGTCCTTCCTTGCCACTCTCTACCCCCTATAATGAGGTTATAGACCAGTGTACACCCAGGCAGTGTCAGAATGAGGTTATAGACCAGTGTACACCCAGGCAGTGTCAGAATGAGGGTATAGACCATGTATACCCAGGCAGTGTCAGAATGAAGGTATAGATCAGCGTATACCCAGGCAGTGTCAGAATGAGGGTATAGACCAGCGTATACCCAGGCAGTGTCAGAATGAGGGTATAGACCAGTGTACACCCAGGCAGTGTCAGAATGAGGGTATACACCAGTGTATACCCAGGCAGTGTCAGAATGAGGGTATAGACCAGTGTACACCCAGGCAGTGTCAGAATGAGGGTATAGACCAGTGTATACCCAGGCAGTGTCAGAATGAGGGTATAGACCAGTGTATACCCAGGCAGTGTCAGAATGAGGATATAGACCAGTGTACACCCAGGCAGTGTCAGAATGAGGGTATAGACCAGCGTATACCCAGGCAGTGTCAGAATAAGGGTATAGACCAGTGTATACCCAGGCAGTGGCAGAATCAGGGTATAGACCAGCGTATACCTAGGCAGTGTCAGGATGAGGATATAGACCAGTGTATACCCAGGCAGTGGCAGAATCAGGGTATAGACCAGCGTACACCCAGGCAGTGTCAGGATGAGGGGTCAGGTACTAGTGCAATGATTATTGGTTATTTTATTTTCAGTTTGCTGCTACCCATTTTGCCCCACCTGGAACACTTCTTTAATGAATATTGTCATAGTAATATTGTTGACTATTTATGAGTAGTGTTCACTTTATTGAATAGGTTTTAGTGAGCCAGCCTTTTTAATTAAAATTTGTTGGATTTAGGGCATTTTTAATTTTAATTCATATGAAAAAAAAAACCATTTCAGTCTGTTTGGTGGAAGCTTCACATACAGTTAAGTGCCTCAATTTTAAAGTTTATAATATGAAGGACTATTAATAGAGACATTCGAAATAAGTTACTTTATGGGTGCTATCAGTAAGTAATACCATAATATATTATTGGATCTAAGGATACAGTGTGGAATAAAATTAGCCGCGTCTAGAGCGCATCAACATTAAACAGCCTGTTGGATAAAACACATAACCATGATTCCTCCTTAGATGACTTGCACCCGTAAGGTTTTATCAGAGCCTTAATACCTCATTAATTACTATCCAGATACCACCATTACTGAGTATCTAATAGAGGCTTGACAAATCCCAGGCTTCAAGCTCCAGAGAGCTTCTCTAACAATTCATTAGACAATACACACCCTCATATTCACTGTTAATAAGCTCTTTCATTAAAGCATACATTTATATTTTAATGACTTTTTCATGAGATAAACATAATTAACTGCTACAATATAATAATCGTCATACACCAACCTAGCAATTAACCAAATGATAAGGCAGGTAAATGTTAAAGGAAATACTCAGATGCTATAGGATAGCCAGAAAACCCTATATAAATGTGTTGCAGACAGTTTTTAGTGCAAATTATGACCAAATTCTGTAAAGGAATTTAGTAAAGGAAATTAATAATGGAATATAAATATATAGGGATACTACATATACCACATACCTCAGATTCACTTGATCATGGATTTATAGGTCAATTGAGGAAAGAAGACTTGTTTTCCATAACATAAAGACATTTTCTATGCTGAATGTCACTTTCTTTAAACATCTATAAGTTTAGATCAGCATATGCAAATGTATCTAAACTAGTTACAACATGGGGAGTAGTGTCATCTAGTCATCTTGAAATTTAACCCCATATGTGTCATACTTTCAGTCATCAAGAGAATGATTGAACATAACCCCACCGCTAAAAGTCTTGTGGATGGTTCATATGCAGCTTCACAAACTTAAAAAAATACTCGACAGTAGATTTTGAGCCCCCAAACCACTAGGATGCCTTGATGCAGCCATGGATTAGAGTTCCAGACCTTGTTACTTTGCCTATGTTGGTCATTGTGTTCCCAAGACTCCAGAGTGTTAAAGGCGACTGGGGTCCAGTAACCAATGTCCTGCCAATAGTTACAGCAAGCATATTGAAGCAATGTATAATGACCTCGGCATTACTTTGAGCAGTGGCCATGTGTTGAGGATTCGTGTCACCTGACCACGCCTTTACCTTTTGAAATCTCAGGAATGACCGACACAAATATGGTAACAAGGTTTGAGACCTCACATATCCGCAAATTCACTCTACAGTCTCCAGGTCTACAAGTCTCTACATGTTAATGGAGTGTATACTTAAAATTAAAAAAGTAAGACAAACAGTATTCTCACACTATTGTTCAGGTTCATTCCCTCAGTCCTTCATTGCTTTTCTGACTGCCAGAATGCTATAGAGTATTTTGCTGTAACATTATTTCTTTACAAAAAATAAGGAAATGAATAGAAGCGGGACTTTGGGTCAATGTTATAAATCAACAGATCTGTCATAAGTGTGATGGGTTTTGTAATAAGAAGCCATGGTGCTAGTGTGAACAGAGTCTAAGTCTGCATTTACATGACATTTTTAGTTTTACATGTATTAACTGGTATTATTCTGTTAGCAAACACGAATTATTCACAAGGCTTTAAAATTAAAGAGCAAAACATGTAAAAAATAAAAATTATATATATTTATATATATATTTCTACCATTAAAGTCATATTGCCATGATTTGGCGACAACTCAATCACAACTCAGGAGTGCAATCAGCTGAAAAGGAATTATTTCTGTAACTCGGAAAATTGCATTGCAACATGAATCACTAACCATTGTGCTGAGCTGATTCCTAGTTGTTTAATCTCAGTTCCATGTTTCGTTGTCGTGTTTCTGAGTTCATTATAAGCATTCTAATAATAGATTACATGTTCTTCTTTCCCTTGCATAATGCACTCTGTATCTTGTAGCTCTACCAGCGACACTTTTAAGGGTATTTGATTAACCTTCGTTCTATAGGAAGTGCAATATTGCAAGATAAAATACAGAAGCTAATCAGCAAATGCCAACTGAATCAGAAGTTCTGGTTACTGGAGCGTTATGAAATAGAATGGCGGAGACAAAACAATATTGCTGATATGCACGCTTGGAAGGTCAGTGGTAAAAAGACCATGCTACCTACTGGCTGGCTTCAAATAAATATGGATTCATTGGGCCCTGAAATATTACATCCTGCTTCTTTTGCTTCTGTAACCTGGAAAAAAAGAGTGATGATTGAGTGCAAAGGCTGAAGATCGACTCAAGACTCCATGCCTCGGGGTTACACAGGCTCAACCATACTGTGATGTGTCATGCTAGAGGCCCATTGATGAAATCATATCAGATGACATATAGGGGGTCATTTACTAAGGCTTGTGGATCGCACCTTTGTTGGACTGTTCGTCTTTTTCGGGATTTGCATGGCTTTGACAGGTATTTAACAGGTGTCTGTGCTGGGTTTGTATTGCCCGCGGTCATTTTTTGGCGTAGCTGCGCTGGCTTTCGTACAGAACAAATGGGGGGGGGGGGCTGGACGATCCCGACTGAAACGGACTGATCGCGGGAATAACTTTCAAATTGTGCCGCAATTCACTGCATGCACTTATATACACCAGGAAGAAGAAGGTGAACTCCAGCGAACCCAAGCGGGGGAAGCGACACATGCAGGATATGGAGGGACACAATTTTAGTGAATTGCGGTGGAGTGCATTATCGTCGGACAATGCACTTTCGGTGAACTCTGTCGGACGGGCAAGTAAAAGTGCCCCATAATGTACGTAGATACTTAAAGGATGTTCATCATATAAATTCCTACTAATTAGCAACCAATGCTTGCAAGGTGCTTGCACTTTAGAAAATTATTTTAATACTTTTTGCTAATTAGGTGGCATGCCCCACAGGCAAATTCAATTCTGGCAAATGTGAAGACCTGGGACATGGGATGTAAGTATATTTTCTTTTAAATCCAGTGCGGGGAGTTTGCACATTTAGTTACCATAATACTAAACTAAACTAATACTGTCTTATTTTAGAAACAAAATGTAAGGAGGGTTGCAAGAGGGCGCAGGATGACAAACAGGACAGTGAGCCCCCCAAGCTGTCACCTACCTACTTACCAGCCCCACCCTAAGCGGTGGGCAGTAACTAGGAACCGTTCCCTCCCTAAGTCACAGTGCAGACACGAAACAAGACTGACACACAAACAACACAGAAAGGGAGATCAGGGGTCACAACGAGATAGCGGGTACAGTACAGAATCAAAGTCCTAGAGGGATAGTCCTTAGTACAAAGCCGAGATCAGAAAACCAGAGAAAGCAATAGAATACAATAGAAAGCACGAGCACGGTACAGAGCTTAGATAAATATAACTAGCCCGGTGTGATGGGAATGAGCAGACATATAAAGCAGATCCTGGACCCGCCTCCAGCAGCAGCTGTCCATCAGGGTAGTAACCCTTGCTGGACAGAGATAAAATGCAGAGAGAAGGGTGTGGCTAAGTAAATCAAAACACAACAAAGGCTAAGTCGCAGTTCACACACAGGAAACACTAACAGGAATTAATGCAACCTAATCTGCCAGCTGTGGATAGAGGGACATTTGGGCATGGACGTTACACTCCACCCTAGTTTTTCCACAGATTTTACTTAGACTAACATCACTGTTAAAAAAATTGCTACACTGAAAATATATAAACTGTATGTCCTTGTGGTGTTGGCGTTCAGGCCATACCTCTTGGCTTGAGTCTGCATGCCCTGGAGTTGGGGATTAAGACTGCCATAGGCCCTGGGCTGTCTGAATATTATAGTCCCCAGAAGTCTGGAATCACTACTTACATATGATATTTGGAGAGTGGATGATGTATCCCTTGTAACTGCTTTCAATCAGAAGTTGCAGGACCTTTGGCGGACCTTCCTATGTTTTGAGAGCATGTGTATTGAGAGCAGGAACAGATATAGGAGGATTTCATAGGTGAAGGTCCTTCTGATTATAAAATATGGTGGGTAGTTTGGGTGACCCTGGACCAGCTAGAAGGCTTGGGCTCAGGGCAACCACCCAAACTGCCTATATTATGATCCACTACTGCCCAGACTGCCAAATTTTGTGGGTCCCACACAGAATGAACATCCACCCCTGTGTACACAGCGAGTTCCCTGTACTTGGAAAGGTAGGAGGGTTTTCTGTGACTTAGGCCCCTTCTCCTTGGGACCCCTGAACACAGGGACACTAACCCCCCACTGATGATGGCCCTGGCTGTATGCCCTGGTTAGGATTTAAGGTTCTGGGTTGCAGACCATTAAATAGTGGTAGCCTGGACACCCAAAATACAGGGATAAGAGCCAGTTTAGAGCAGGGGTCAGTTTAGGTAAAGGGGGTTATCAATAACTTAGGAGAACTGTGTTTCTAAGAACAATAAGGTATACCTGTATGCTATCTACATAGCACACAGCCTACATACCCCTGCACCAAGGTGCTTGACAGACCCATAAACCCATAAGCACCAAGGACTATAACACAAGCCACTACAGTGGGGGTCATTTACTAAGGGCCCGATTCGCGTTTTACAGGTGGGGTAAGCAAATTTTTCCGTTTTGCGCCGATTTTCCCTGAATTTCCCCCGGATTTTGGCGCACGCGATCGGATTGTGTCGCATCGGCGCCGGCATTCATGCAACGGAAATCGGGGGCCGTGGCCGTAAAAAAACCTGACGGATCTGGAAAAACGCATTTAAAAAAAAAAGTGTCGCTGGACACGCGCTTACCTTCACTCGGCTTGTGAACTCCAGTGCATTCAGCACCTGGTGGACGTCGGAGGAACTGCCTTAGTGAATCCCGGCCGGACCCGAATCCACCGCAGAGAACGCGCCGCTGCATAGCGAATGGATCGGGTAAGTAAATCTGCCCCAATGACTTTACACTCATGGAAAAATATCAAAATTGTTACAACATCCACAGTTACATATTCCACAAAATAATATAATGCGGCAAACAAGATATAAATGTCTGTTCATACCAGCAAACGCATAGCACAATTAATTGGCAACTTCATTCTTGCGGAAGATTTGCTTATCCATGACTATTCATTCTGCATGTAGTTAGTAAGTTGACCTTCACTGACTCTATGCAAGCAGCATGTGGTAATATAAAGTGACAGAACAATATCATAAATATGTGCTCATTGCAAAGCCACACAAGATCTTCAATATGTAGCACGGAGGATGAACCCTTCTTTTTACACTTTCTGCAGTCCGAGTCGTCCCTTGTGCATGTTTTTTTCCCCTCTTCTATGATTGTTATACATGGACTGTTTATATATATGAAGTTTTTTCTGGTCACATGCCCTGCTGTTCATGATCTATATAAAGTGCGGGTCTCAAATCTTCTCCTTCAATAAGACTCCTAAAACCTCTCTATTTTTTATTAGAAAGTCTTCTTTTACACATATACGCTAACACTGTTCTAACTAAATGTTTTCAAATATTGGCATAAATAATTATATTAGTATGCTATGGGAAAACTCATGGAGGCTCACAATGATCATTGGTCTGATTAAGAAAAGGTTGAGCAAAGGTTGAAATTAGTTTAATGTTGGTTGGTGAGTTCCCTTGGACAGGGCACCCAGGTGATCTAAGATGAAGCCAAAACTTGCAAAAATCCTGTGGGTATGAATTCTATATGTCCTACTATAAAAAAAAATTCTAAATCTCCAGTACAAGGTTGGCCATGCACATTAGATAGCTGTCAGCCAGGTGCCGTTCTTATGCCATCTCCTTTAGTCCACCTAGATTTACCTGCACAGTTGGTTCTACAGAGAAATATAGACACTGCCAGGTGAAAACATATTTCCACTAGAAAGTTCCCTGTCATCAGAGAGTTAGAAGGTCCCCTTGCACATAAGGGTGGATGACTGATCCGGAAACCATCAGGTTCAGTCAACTCTATTAAAGCAAGATATTGGGATATCATTAGGTAGAATCTTTTTCCAGTGTCTTATGTGCTGTTGCACAACAAATTCCTCATAGTGGCTTAGACAGTTTGATAAGAGTGGCACAAGAGGTGATCATTTCTGCTATGGATACTTGACAAATTTGGCACAGCTAGTTTCTGCTAAGTTTTTGCTATGCCAGGACTGGAGTGAATTTGCACCTTTATTTAAAAAAAAATTACAGAGGAATTTAGCAAAAAAATATTTATAAACTTTCCAGGACACTACCAATAAGACATTTAGAAAATAAAGTTCTATTAAGCTGTGCAATGCAGAGGAGAAATACAAAGCTCCATACAAAACTTTGGCCTTTTATGAAACTTTCTGTAGGAGGCTAGATGTGCCTACACAGTTTATATGGGGGCTTTTCCAAGCCCTATTTGTTTTTTTGTGGTTTTTGATCATACAAGTGTACAGCCTATGTATTCATTCAATAGGAACATTAGAGATATGTAATATGTAAAAAATTCTAAATATTTAAAGAAGTAAAAGAACAACAGAGATTTTATTGGCTTAAACAGGTTCGCTAATAAAAATATTTAACAATTGCATGGTTGCAATTACCCAGGACTTAATGTTTGTTATCTCTTTGGGGCGGACCACCAGTGATCATACATTTATTATGTTTTATTACATTTGTGATACATTATCTACACTGCAGATAGGTGATACATTTTATTTTTGGGCCAAACCCTATCAGCTCACTATTCACTAAAATATAACCTTATAGGAGAGGTGTTCTGCTTTACTAAAATACTAAACTTTTCTTGAAAAAAAGTATGGCCAAACTTTGTGGACATCTTCATGTTGCAAAAATTTGCATGTGTGTTATTTGTTGATAGGGACTTAAGGCCTCCCCATATTGGCCTCTCAATTTTGGGGATATCATTTTTGCTCAACTTTGCTGGAACGATGCATTTTTAAGTATATAATGAAAAATGATCTTTTAGTTGGAGATTCAATTGATTATGTTCTTGGTATACACTCACCGGCCACTTTATTAGGTACATCATGCTAGTAACGGGTTGGACCCCCTTTTGCCTTCAGAACTGCCACAATTCTTCGTAGCATAGATTCAACAAGGTGCTGGAAGCATTCCTCAGAGATTTTGGTCCATATTGACATGATGGCATCACACAGTTGCCGCAGATTTGTCGGCTGCACATCCATGATGCAAATCTCCCGTTCCACCACATCCCAAAGATGCTCTATTGCATTAAGATCTGGTGACTGTGGAGGCCATTTGAGTACAGTGAACTCATTGTAATGTTCAAGAAACCAGCCTGAGATGATTCCAGCTTTATGACATGGCGCATTATCCTGCTGAAAGTAGCCATCAGATGTTGGGTACATTGTGGTCATAAAGGGATGATTTAGGAATGCCTCACTAACTAGACAGAGGAGGTGTGACGATTTGGAGAGGCTGATCCTAAAGAGAAACAAAATTAGTACAATCATTTTTGTAATAAATCGGGGTGGATATATCAGGAAAACCAAGAAGACCTCCAACGCCCCAATGTGCATGACCTTCATAACCAGGACCTAGGAACCTTTACAGCAGCCTCAATCCGAACGGAAGGGGTGCCATATTAGGAAGAGCTAACCCGCACTTTTTAAATACCAAAGTAAACAAAACATATGAGAGGGGACCCATCCTCGTTCACCAAAAGGCGGTCACCTGATAGGGGAAGAGCTAATAATCCAACCGCCAAGGAATTAGGGGCAAGCCGGTACAGGAACGGACTGCAGCCTGACCCATGATCCTCCACCGTAAATATGGACCTCGGCGGACAACACCACAACCTTTTACTCATTGGTCTGCCTGGGCGAGAAGAAGATGAGGGACTAGCTCACCTATGCAGAAAGCGCCAAAAAAGGATATTGTAAACGCTATGGGGGCTTGAGGACATAGGTATTGAGATTCACAAGATACAATATCTGTCGAACAACAAAAGACTTAATTGAGTCAGTCCATACCAGCAACTGAAAATAGAATGAAAATCTGCAAGTCTCTACACATGTGTTTTGTCCTAAGTGCTTGTGTTCGATAAGTAGTAACATGCTTTATTGCTACTTACCCAATGCAAGCAAAAAAAAACATTTGTGTTCCGGGAGGAGTCTGCATTCATGGAGGAGATTCTCCAGATGCGCCTAAAATGTAATTCAATCTTGTCATAATGGTTTCTACGGTCCACCATCAGGTAGGATGTTTTAAGAGCAATCAGTCCCTCCCCCAGCTAAAATTGGGGCCCCTCTCATCTTGCCCTTATAATGCAGACCCTCTCATCTACTCATATTATGGCCTCTCTCGTCTCCCCCTCATATTGTGGCTTCTCTCATTTCCCCCTCATAGTCTGGCCCCTTGCATCTCATACTCATATTGTAGCCTTGCTCATCTCCCCCTCATAGTGTGGCCCTTCTCATCTCCTTATATTGTGGGCCCCCTTTCATAGCCTCCATATTTGTTTTCCCCTCTCATATTCTCCTTGTATTGTGTTCCCCCTCTCATACAGCCATACTGTGGGCCCCTTATCATTACCCCCCAATATTGTGGGCCCCCTCTCAAACGATTGCATGCGCCAAAACCCCAGCACACACTTGTTAAATAGCAGAATAGCCTGTGTAAACCGTGTAATCCCCAAAAAAGGCGCACCCTTAGTAAATGAACCCTATTTCGTATCGATACCTAACTAATAGTATTCCAAAAAACTATTTTCGCTGTTACGTGATGTAATCTGCTTTGTATACAACCATAAATATCACATGAAACAGTATAATAGATCAATGGGAATAAGTCGCAATGTAACCATTAGAGAACATCTGAATATTAAAATATATAGCACAAGCACCTGTAATGAAAAGGGGTGTACAGATTAATAAATCCGGAATTTACCACTGCAGAAGTAAAAACAGGTCTATAATGTGTGCAATGTGCGGCTGAAGAAGCTTTCTCCAATCTGAAGTCTGCCTTTGCCTCTGCTCCTATTTCATTTGGCTTGAAACACTTGGAGAAACTGTTCCTCCTAGAGGTTGACGCCTCCTCAATGGGAGCTGGAGCCATTCTCACCCAGAAAGGGCTCAAGGGCCGAACTCTCACTTGCGGTTTCTTCTCAAAAACAATCTCGGCCGCAGAGAAGAATTACTCTATAGGAGATCGTGAGTTGCTGGCTACAAAGCTTGCCTTAAAAGAGTGGTGTTATCATTGGAAGGAACTCGTCATCTGGTCAATATTTATACTGATCACAAAAATATCCTGTATCTTTAGACCGCTCAATATCTTAATCCACGACCGGCTCGTTCCCTCTTCTTGTCCAGATCCATTTCCGTCCAGCAGAGATGAATGTCAATGCCAATGCCTTCTCTAATGCCTACAATTTTATTGGGGACAAACCAGCTCCTCGACATATCGTTCCCCCTGTAAGGCTTGTTGTTGCCATTCCTGTGGATCTACAGCAAATTCCTCCTGGCAAGACCTATGGCTTACAAGCTTGGTCTTCCTCCCACCATGCGCATACCACACTCCTTCCATGTCTCCCTTCTAAAGCCTTTCATCCTGAATAGATTCTACCGGGCAAGTAGCTCCTCCTGCTCCTGAGGCTGAATCCACCAGTATCTTTGAGGTAAGGGGAATCCTAGACATGAAGATGGTGAGAGGGAGACGTTCTTATCGGCTGGAAGGGTTTCGGGCCAGAGGACAACATCTAGGACCGCAGTGTCCTTCAGAGATTCCTTCAGGCCCAAAAGAGGGGGAGGCCGTAGGGGGGGGGGTTTGTTACTGTCACAGGTGCTCCTGCGACCCATGTCTCGGGTTGCAGGCACACCCGTTTGCCTCCGTGTGCCCCACCAGAACGTCCGCAGACTCACGCACCTCTCCTCGCCTCCTCCTGTGACCCCTGCCGGATCTTTGTGCCTCCTAGCCTGAGAGAATCTTCCTATTTTGCGATTCCAGTGTATTATCCGTTGTTACCTCCTGTTATGTTCCTGACCTTGATTCTCTGTTGCCTGCCTTGACCTTTTGCTACGTTCCCAACTTTAATCCCGTGCCGCCTATCCTGACCTGCCTGATCACGACTCCAATTCTGCCTGCCAAATCTGTACCTTGCCTTGGCCACCACTGTGGGCAAAGTCACGCCTGTGGAACGACCAGGTGGTATCCCGCCACAGCAAGGCCAACCCACTTTGTGGTGGGCCCTGGTGAGTACTGTGTGTCACTTAGACTCTGCTCCCAGGTGTCGGCTTACGTCATCGCTCGCGGTGGTTCAGCAGGTCCAGTAACACCAAGCCTGACTATATGAGTGTATATTTCAAGACCTAGATGGCAATTATGAACCAACTCTAGTGAGTATGAATAATATGGTTAGTACTGTGTTATATCAATCGGTATGTAAAGTGTTATAATTTGTAAATGGGAGGATATACTAAATAGGTGTTTGTGATGGTTGTATGAATGTGAGTGGACCTGAATGATGTTATGTAACAGTTGTGAGAGCAATAAGCTATAACTATGATGATAATCTTACCCATTAGGAATGTAGAAATTCTATTGGCGAGTCTACAAAGAAACCGGAAATAATGTTGGTTGGAGGTACGATATAGTATGGTGTTACATATATAATGCATAATGAAATCAAATACCAGTCCTGTTTCCACATACTGAGCATGTTCACGGGCAGCCAGCCTTAGTTGGTGATCTATTAAAATTCTCACTGACAAATAGAAATGTTATGTTACTATAAATGTCTCCTGTTGATGTCACTAGAGTCACATTGTTGCAGAATCTACAGCTCCACAACAGGCAACACAGTCTCCTACAAAAAAAATATATTTTCCTATCAATTTGCTAATTTGAGAATAAATAACAAAACTATATTTTAAAAATCATTTTTTTACATTTAACTTTAAATTAAACAAAAAAAATTGCATACTCAATGCAATGCGAAAAGAACACTCAGATTAATCCACAGAATTTTATTTGATAAGACTGTTTAATAGATATTATGAGACCACCATGTAACAGGAGATAAATATTTAATAGCCTCACATTATGAAGCTTATGACACATTCAGGGCATGGCTTATATGATATGAATCTTTGCTGAGGCAGTGCTTCTAATTTGCATAATAATTAGCATTACTATTGATGTTACTTGGTTGGCTAAATAATTGCCTCCCATGAAAATTCTGTTAAATTTCTCTAAGTATTTTTTTTTCCGTCAGCATAAAATAGTAATTTGTGTGCCGCACTGATAATGTATCTGTACTTGAATTGTTTTATATTTGTGCTTGAAAACAGTCACTCAGTTTGTAATATTCCTAATAAGTAATACTTGCAATACATTTTTGACTTTTTTTAAATCTCAATGGATAAAAGTATAAGCAATATATCTGTATATAACACTGTACAATATTTGTTCACATGTTCCACTGGAATTGCATGGAGGACCATGGAAGGGCTCGTCCCAATCTCATATGCATTTCAATTGAAATGTGTGTAATAGGTAATGAGAACACTGGGCGAGCTTTATCTCCCCATCTCCACCAGTTCTGAGTGTTTCCCTCATGCCACTTTGGGTATGAAGGAGCGGAGAATGGGGTGCAGGGTGGGTGAACATGAACGCTCCGCCCACTGCATTTACTATTGCAGAAGTCCACACAAGATCAGATCTGGTCTAAGCATATTAGATCAGTTGCAGATGGCACCCATATCTACTAACAATACTGAGCCTCTTAGTTTAAAACACCAGTCTTAATAAATTCCCCCAACATGTTTTGCATGTAAACAATACAAAAGATGTGGTGATCATTACTAATGGTATGCGTTTCAGTTGAATCACAAGCCCCTCCCTGTATTGATTGAATAATGGTTCAAAACGTAATTCGACCAGATAATGTGAACGCAACCTTCCTTTCAGGTGTGTCTTCCCAGAAATCATTCTTTCCAGTAATCAAATGGCTACTACCTTATAGATTGTCACAAAAAATGGACCTTCTCATGGGGTGACATACAGTACAAATGTCATAATTAAATGGAGTTCTCTTCCTATAACAGGGGTCTATAATGGGCTTTACCCATTTTAAAATAGATGTTATGGCCACAAATTATGTTTATTGTTCTTCTTGCCAAAAGTCCAAAGCTTTATATTCTAATATTCTGCCTGTTGAATGAATTGGTCTCATTTTCTGAATACAAAAAGGGGCATCGTTTGTGGCTCTGGGAAAAATATAGCACATTAAATACCGGTAGCAGAACTCTCCATGAGCTTTTGATGTGTTTTATCTCCGTATGATGGCAAATCTCTAGTGCCTCAGACAGCTGTGCACAGAACGGGTCCCAGTCCAACGAGCTGTGATAGGAATGATTACAGGATTAAATTAGTGGGAACACGCAAATCATATTACAGCAGAAATATTGTAAAATGTGATTGAATATAAACCCTATTCAAACAGCTGGGCTGGAATTACTCTGACATTGAAACCTAGATTTCTATCTGTGGAGGAGAACATGGACATAATGCAATTCAACACATTAAGGGCTCCTTAAAAGGACATCTACCATCAGTGATGTATATGTGTCCTAGTAAGAAGTTCTTCTTTCATTTTATTGTAACTCTATTTCCAGCGTGCGCCTCAGGGAACCTAGTATTTTAATGTATGCACACTCCCACTTCCCTTTCCCCTCCCCCACTTCACCCATCACCTATTTATGAGCTCTAGGGGGCGGAACTGGGCAGGGCCACTAGCGCTATGGGCGGTGTTTATACATTAAAATACTAGGCTCCTTAAGGCACTCGGGTGATGCAGCCTCAGTGCCCAAGGCTAATTTGCAGAACTTTTATAGCTCTGTATTTCCGCAATCTATTGTAACCCTATCTTCATGTGATCAGTATATTTTTAGGCTTATTATTAACCAAAGTGAAAATTGCGACAATTCTTCAATTCATCAAAAAAAATTCAAAGTATGTACAACATATAAACTTGGTTATTTAATTGTTTTGCTGATTTATTTCCATCATTTTACATTCTACATACAGCTAATGATATTCTATCTCAAGGTTTTATAGTTGGAGCCATAGCTTGTATTTTATGTACTTCAATACTTTATGTGTAACAGCCCTTTACCTCACATGTGCCATTTTTAACATGGTTTAAAATGTTTGTTTTTCTCACCTCAGAGGATGCTAAGAGATCAGATTAAACAAATCAAGAGCAAAACATGAGCTTCAAAGGAACCTGTCAGCAAAAAGCGACCTAATAAACCAATAAAAGTATGTTGTTACGTAGCTTAACATGTTTCTTTCAAGGGCCATCATGATGACATCCTCAAGAAGAACTACTTTTGAAGTCATATATAAATTGGTTGCATATCGTCACAGAGGCAGAGAATTTTCTGCTGAAGTCAAGCTCTCCCTACCTCAGAATGTGATAGATAGCCTTCACCAGACTCCAGGAGAGCCAGTTGCTGATTTCCCTGGATATTGGACCATCAATCAAAGCAGAGGGCGCTTTCTGAGGTGGGGAGATATTGACTTGATTGCCTAATTCTCTGCATCTATGACTTTACACAACAAATTTACATCTCACTTCAAAGTTGATTTTCTGGATGATGCCACCACACTGGGTCATGAAAGAACACGTTCTGAAAGTTGTTAATCTGCTTGACAACAAACTGATGGTGGTTTGTTAGGTCAATTTCTGCTGACAGGTAAGCCCTGTATACTGTAGAACAGACATACCTATACTAATCAGTTTTTATCCTTGTGCAAATGAGCTCTCGGTGTACCAGGGTTGTGCCTTTGCCTAAAGGACAGCTTCCCTGCCCAGTACCACAGAGCACCTTCCTTTTACACTATGGTTGACATCATCTATCGAAAGAAGGTAAAGACAGAAAACTTACAGCTTCTATTACAGATGTGGTCCAAACCCTGCTAAATAGAGAAATCATTTTCATGAAGATCAAAAATGGGTTATCTCCTAAATATCAAACAGTAAATGTATGGAGAGCTTATATACAGCTTATACACAATGCTGATGTGGGGTGGGGCTAGTGGGGTGTTTGAAATAATTAATAGCGTACTTGAAATAATTTCGACTTTGTATTCGTAAATATTGTGCAATAAGTTCCAAGGATAGTGGAGAAACACCAGCATTCAGTGAAAACAAAGTGACTTCACAAAATCTATGCAAATATATCAGATAAACGTAACTATATATGATTATGTGCTTATTATTATTAATTGACTCTGGAAAATAATCAGCACTTATGTTCAGCTTGTATGAAGTCCTCCAACGCCTCCAGTAAGACGATGGTAACACAAACTTAGTAGAAAAACCAATAGAAATCTATGGTGACGTACCTGAGGATTTTTTACCCCCTGACTCTCATACTGTTTTATGGACTATGAATTCATGAATATTCAGCATCCATCCAACAGGTGTGTGTGCAGGGTGCATGTCCTAATCCAATTAGATAGGAACGTGGCAGGTACAGCAGAGATGAGTTACAGTATCTGCTAGCTGTTGTGAAGAATATTAAAGTGCGAGAAACATTCAAATTAACCCTTCCATAACCCTTCCGTAAAATTACTCTTACAAACTGATTATAGCTGTAAGAATCTTGGCCTCCATTGAGATCCATTGCTTGTATAAAATAGCAATTTCTTCTTTACTACTATGCCATACAACATTATGAAAAATAATTCTAGCACATCTTATTTGCTGTGTGTCTAATACACATCATAAATGTGGTACACAACGTGTAGACCAGTTGTGCATAACCTCATAGATTGTAAGTTCTTGCGAGCAGGGCCCCCACTATTGTTTTATCTGACTGTGTATTTCTGATTCCTGTCAGTCAATGGTTGGTGATAGAGGTTTTTATCTTAAAACCGCCCTTATCAGTTGTAAAGGTGACTTTCATATTAACTCTTTCATGGCTGCCCATGACACATCAGTCTCTTAGTAAATGTAGAATCTTCCCCCCAGTTTATTCACACGCAGGCACATATTTAAAACACAAAATCAGGAAAAAGGGGCGTGACAAGGAGATAGAATACTGCAATGCTATTGGCCATAATTAATTTTACAAGGACTCTCTCTAAAAAGGTTAATAGGCCTTGTTCATAGACATATTTATACTATCCCAGCTACAGAATTTACTGAGAACAACTCCAGAAGCTTCTTGCTAACCAAAACAAGATAAGGAGAAGAACAGGCCGAAGGACAATCATCTATAAGAAGTGTTAAGGAGACACTTTTATAGGCAGGTTACACAAAAATGGCTGAATCATGACATTAACTGGACAGTGGTCAGCATGACCCCCGGCTAATACTAAAATGGCTGCTTGATCTTCAAAATGGCCACTGTTTGGTTCTCTTGGTCCAAGATGGCCGCTGTAGAGGAATATATCACTAACAGTTGGGAAACAGGAGGAGCACTACACTACAGGGAGATACAGGGGACTAATTTCTATAAATTTAATGTAGTCTAGGATAGTGTTAACCAAATGGCACAATGGAGGGCATTGGCCAAGAATTGCGACTTTTCTCCCACTAATGTCACATCCATGCTGAGTGGGCAAAAAGAGATATACTTAATATATACTTAAAGCCCAGAACCTCTTATATCCATTGCAATGTTGCCTGATGGTGGGAAACATCACAATGCTTAAACTCTTGATAAATTCCCCCCAATTTATTAATATTTCTTTTTATTCCAGACACTTGTATACTCCCTGAAGGATATGGCGGCAATATCAGTTTGGTGTAGGTTTAGTACTGGTGACCCACCACCAATTAAGTGATTGGGAACTGATCTGCAGTAACATAACTTGGACAATGTGAGTATCCACGGCTATCCATATCTTCTCCCACGGATCTTATGAATAGGTCATTATCAAATAAACATGTATGTGTGGTACAACCATTTGATGAGAAAAACATACACATAGTTCAGAAAGAGACAACTGGAATAATGGAGATTACAGAAATCAGATATACAACACACTCTATTCACTCATCAGAACAGCGGCTGTGGAAGTTATCCCACAATATATCAGATGCTTTTCTCTGCACAAATACCAAATTACTAAACATAAGAGACATGCACTCAGCATCAAGGTTCTGATTTAGTGAGATGTTATTCCTTTGTTGTGTCACTATTAAACCTTTACGCCAGTAATGTATAAGACACCCCTGAGACTTGTAGCTTTTATAAGACGACTATAAACAATTGCTCATATTTTATGCAGCCTGTATATGTCACATAAGGATCGCAGGAGGGTGGTCATCCTGGGAAATGATTCCTTCTTTTTCAATCTCCTCTTATTTCTTGTTTTCAGCCTTTACAATAATGTTTTGAAGCAGCTAACATTACAGTAGAACGTGATGGAAGGACATTCAATAAATAGATCAGTGAGACTCCTGATTAAGCAGCATCACCTCTGGAGGTCTTTGGCACTCAGAGGCCATTCTGTCTTGCAACACTGCACAGACGTCTTGTCTTCTAAGAATTATGTGCAATACACTACATCAAAGCTAGTTAGTATGATAGCCTGAGTGTATAATGCTCACATTTTTATGGTGCTCTCTAATCATGAGGATGACTTAATGGGTTTATTTTTGTCCTGCAGATTTCATTAATATTCTCCAAATGGGTTTCTCTGGTACTGAATGACTAGACTTACAAATGAAGGGGACGATTTATAAGAAGTTACCAAAGTAAATATGAGGCATTGTGAAGTTTTAAGTACATAAGATTATAGATTCTGGGCGCTGGATTAAAGGGGTTTTTCCAAACTTAAACTGTTAATGACCTGTACATGGGATAACTTATTAATAGGTGATTGGTGGGGATTTGCAGCTTTGTGCAGCTGTGCTGGTGGTGCTGCTACACTATGGTGGAGCGGAAAGCATATAGCTCTGCCCATTGTGTAGCAGCTTTTCTAATTTACTGTATGCAAAGTTGCAGACATGCAAGAATGACCAGAGACACGACCCTCCTCTTGTTGGCCAGGCACGACAAGTCCTTGTACTTGACAATTAACCTGTTACAAGATCTTTTAGTCCAGGCAGTGTCCATCATAGTGGAGATGAGCCCTCAACAAATCAACAACATCTTTAGCTGATGACTTTGCGGAGCTTCCACAAATCAGGTAGAGTCCCTAGATAGTACCCTGCTATAGTAATATAGGGAATCACAATTGTTAGGGAAAGAGAGATCGTACTTATCCCATCCGAGACCGCCAAATATAAATATGTACCTGCAATGAATATACCAAACATATAGATACAAATTACTATTCCCCACATATTTACCAGCAATTAATAAACGGCACAGATCAAAATGTCCATACATGAATCTATGCCAAAAATAAATATACTGCATGAATATACAGTAGTAAATAACCACACATAAATACATACCAGCAATGAATGTACTGCACAACTATTCTGCCTTTAGACTGGCACAGACATACTGTTCAAATTAGGTTGCAGCTGTTTACATCTATGTCTGTGTTGGTCTGGTTCAACCCTGTCTTTTCTTGGTAGTCTCCTCATTGTTAGCAAACCTTCTGCTTAGGTTAGTGAATGTCATGGAAGCTTCTCCTGGCCATGACTTATAACTGCAAGCTTTGCCACTTTGGTGACTTTGTCCGCTGGAGAACATCTCCACACTCTGTCCCTAAAAAAATCACAGTCATTATAATGTCACCTAGATAATAACTGTGTACTCCTCAAAATGACCACAATGTGGTCATTACTGTTACCCCTCAATACTACCAAATAGTTTCCCACTCATTAATTCATAGAAGATGAAGCTGTGCTCACCATAAAACCTCATTAACTCTCTTATAGTCTCAAATACAACTTCTATTGCGTCCTTTGTCTCCTTGTATTGACCAATGTTAGACAATAACCCCCAGAATAGATGTAGCCCTGCACAATCCTTTCAACTATATATGTAGCCCAGCACACTCTCTCAATGTATGTATGTATGTAGACCACCACACAACCCCCCTATATATGTATCCAGCACACTTCCCCTAGTATATATTTATATATACCACCCCCAGGATATATGTAACCCAGCATACCTGTCTCCAGTATATATGTAGCCCAGTACACTTGTCTCTAGTATATATGTAGTTGAGGACATGTCCCTAGTATATAGGTAGCCCAGAATGTCACATGTAGCAGAGCATAAAATAAAAACAATTCATACTCAATTAACTATGCTTCCTGTCACTTCCTCATTGCTCCTGCACTTCTTCTCTTCCAGGGTGCTTTCCATGGCCAATGCATGGGTTGCCTCTCCTATGTCTCCTGCCTTATATTGCTCTATAGTTAAAACCTTAAGTACCAGGCCCTTTTTCGTCTTTGTGTCTTTATTTTTCACTCCCCACCTTCAAGAATCTATAACTTTTTTATTTTTCCATGTAAAAAGCTGTGTATGGGCTTGTTTTATGCATAACAAATTGCACTTCATAGTGATGGTATTTAATATTCTATGCCATATACTGGGAAGCAGGAAAAAAATTCTGAATGCAGCGAAAATGATGAAAAAACACATTTGCGCCATTTCTTGTCAGCTTGGATTTTACGGCTTTCACTGTACGCCCCAAATGACAGGTATACTTTATTCTTTGGGTCGGTGTGATCACCGGGATAGCAAATTTGTATAGGTTTTATTATATTTTCATACATTTACAAAAATTAAAACCTCCTGTACAAAAAAAAAAATTCTTCATTTTGATGTTTTCTGGAACTTTTTCATACTTTGGTGTACAGAGCTGTGGGTGGTGTCATTTTTTCGACTTTTGATGACGTTTTCAATGGTTTTATTTTTTGGGAGTGTACGACCTTTTGATCCCTTTTTATTGAATTTTTTATATTTTTCAAAATGGCAAAATATGCCATTTGCGACTTTGGGCGCTATTTTCCGTTACGGGGCTAAACACAGTGAAAAACCGTTATTATATTTTGATTGTGCATTTTTAGATGCGGCGATACTTAATGTGTTTGTGATTTTTACTGTTTATTTATATTTATATGACTTCTAAGGAAATGGAGGTGATTAGAATTTTTAGGTTATTTTAATATAATTTTTTTTCCTTTTTTAATTTTTACTATTTTTCAGACAGCCTAGGGTACTTTAACCGTAGGTTGTCTGATTGATCCTACCATATACTGTCATAGTACAGTATGGCAGTATATGGGGATTTTGCAGACCATTTATTATAATGTGCAAATCACACATTGTAATAGATAGCCTAAAACATGATAGCCTCGGATCTATGTGTGACCCAAGCCTGTCATGGCAACAGATTGCCACCCCCCGATGACGTCACGGGGAGCGGCGATTGGGAGCCAAGGTGGCGGCGCCCATGCGCCCTGGCTGCTTTCCCGGTGGCAATTAAAGGGTTAAAACCTGTGATCGGTGCTAGGACTGATCGCGGGTGTTAGCGACGGGGGTTTACTTCATTGTGAAGCAAGCACCCCGTGAGTATGAAGAGGGCTCAGCCCGTGAGCGCTTCATACTCCCCCATGCGCAACAAAACGTAAGGGTGCGTCTTATTGCGCTATGGGGTTAATACAGCTAAAAGACACATGTCCATTAAGTTTAACCAAGGAAGGGGAGGAAATGGATCAGGAAGTTATTTAAGGGAAACAATTCTGTATTATAACATAACCATCAATGTTATGTACTTAAAGATAAATTTAAGAAAAAGTGTGTACAACGGCTGACCTCAGGTAAGAACGGCACCCTGCCCTAGTAATGTGTCCAGACCTTGACATCCATAAATATAGATAAAGATTGCTTATCACTCCAGCACTTGGTGTTGTTTCCATGCCATGATTAAGAGTGTTTAGCACACTCAAAACGCATAAGCTGGGTACTCTGCTGGTCGATAACGTGATACCTATGAACACATTGGGCCACATTTACCTACCAGTCACTGGTGCGTTCCCCGATCCGGAATGTTCCCCGATTCCAAATCCAACGAAAGTGCATTCCGCAGACCCTTAGTAAATAAGCCCCATTGCTTTTATTGTGACATTGTCAAACTATGGAATAAAGACTGGATGAAAACGACACCAAGTGCTAGAGTGATATGCAAGTTTTACCTAATGTTATTGTGCTGTATAAAGGCATAAAACCCTAATTGAAACTCTCTGCTGGCTGAGGCAGGCTATTCCACCAAGGACATATGTTGCAAGTAGATTATTAGCCCCCAGATGCATAACCTTACATTTATCCACATTGAACCTCATTTGCCAAGTGGATGACCAAACACTCAGTTTGTCAAAGTCACCCTGCAGCCTATGAACATCCTCCACAGACCGTACTACACTACACACCTTGGTGTGAGCAGTGCCTGGTTTTCTTAACACATACCGCATAGAATTAACACCGAAATGTTCAATCTACGTCTCATCAAACCAGAGAATCTTATCTCTCAGAGTCCATCATGTGTTTCTTTGCAAATTGTAAGCGGCTTTCATATGTCTTGCAATGAGGAGAGGCTTCTGTCGGCACACTCTACTATACTATACTATACTATACTATAAAGCCCCGACTGGTGGAGGGCTGCAATGATAGTTGACTTTGTGGAACTTTTCCCATTTCCCTACTGCATTTCTGGAGCTCAGCCACAGTGATCTCGGGTTCTTCTTTACCTCTCTCACAAGTCTCTACCCCTTATTATATATTTATCCAGCACATTGGGGCACATTTACTTACCTGTCCTGACGCGTTCCCCGAAAGTTCACTAAGATCATGTGCCCGATATCCTGCATGTGTCGCTTACCCGCTCAGGTCCGCCGGAGTTTCCCTTCTTCTTCCTGCTGCATGTAAATGCTTGATCTTGCACTCAGTCCGAATCAGTCCCTTAGTAAATAAGCCCCATTGCCTGCAGTATATACGTATCCAGCACACTGACCTCCAGAATATATGTATTCAGCAAACTTCCTCCAGTATATAGGTATCCAGCACACTGCCCCCACTTATATATATCCAGCACTCTACCCCTAGTATATATGTATCCAGCACAATCATCCTCCCCAGTATGCAGCACAATGCCCCTCCCAATATACAGCACACTGTCCCCCCAGTATACAGCACAATGCCCCTCCCAATATACAGCACACTGTCCCCCCCAGTATACAGCACACTGCCCCTAGTATACTGCACATTATCCTCCCAGTATACAGTACAATGCTCCTCCATTATACAGCACACTGCCCCCAGTATACAACTCATTATACTCCCAGTATACAGTACAATGCCCTCCCATTATACAACACACTACTCCCCAGTATACAGCATACTGCCCGCTCCATATATATCCAGCACAATGCTACCCCCTAGTATGCAGCACACTGCTCCCACCCAGTATACAGCGCACTGCTCCCCCCAATATAGAGCACACTGCTTCCCCAGTATACAGTTCACTGCCCTCACCCAGTATACATCATACACCCCCCCACCAATATACAGCTCAGTGCCCCAAGCTCCTCTTCTATCTTTAACAGTATAACAGTAGCGTGGGCAAAGCTAACTCTGTGCGTTTTGCCCACGAGCACACTATGACGTCTTATGGAGGCAACATGGCCGTCCATAGTGTGTGCATGCGGACAGAGTGCACTTAGTCGTCTCTGTCTGCACTACTGCTGAAGAAAGGAGAGGAGCTGTGGGGAGCGCTTTAGGTGAGTACTGAATTTTTTTTTTCATGTGCTAGGGGTCGTGTCCAGTTGCCAGCAACCCTCGTTTCCTCCACCGGAGGGCGCCCATGTCCTGGATACATCTGTGTGTGGTGCCTATTGAAGCACTGACTCCAGCAGCAGTCATCTAATTGTAAATCTCCCCTTAATTTTTGACTGGCCTTTTCTTCCTATCAGGGCTGCAGTTATTCTGGTTGCTTGTGCACTTTTTCAACCACACTTTTCCTTCCATTCAATTTTCCATTAATATGCTTTGATACAGCACTGTGTGAACAGCCATAACCTTTATCAATGACCTTTTGTGGCTGATCCTCCTTGTGGAGTGTGTCAATGATTGTCTTCTAGACATCTGTCATGTCAACAGGCTTTCCCATTATTGTGTCTCCTACTGATCCAGACTAAGGGGCCTTTTTTGGTTAATTATTCTATTTTTTTTAAAATTATTTTTAATTTCTTTGGCTGTAGCCATAATCATCAAAATTAACATAAATAAACAATTGAAAACGTTCACTTGGTTTGTAATGACTTTATATAATATATGAGTTTCACTTTTTGAGTTGAATTACTGTAAAAAAAAAACTTTTGTTGGTGATATTTTAATTTATTGAGAATCACTTATGATTGGTTGCCACGGGGAACACAATTTCTTTAGTAAAAGAGCTGTGCATTCATTTGTTCTGTTTAACTTTTTATATCTTTTGAATGGCAGTAAAGTGATACACAAACATTTTAGTCATTTTCTGTTCATCTATTATTCAAGATAGAAGATAAAATATTTGCTGTGTTTGTGGCTATGAGGATTAACTATAGAGGACACAACTCAAATCAATAATATTTGTCAGCTGGAATCTTTTATGCAGAGTCTTAGGAAAAAAATCTACAATTACTTCTACTAATACTTGTAATTATATCATTCAACTTGGTTGTTTCAGAAGCTTTTAAATGGCAATTCCTAGACATGATAAATTTGTACTGTTAATATTTGGGGACATTTCTGCAGAATTCCATTGGGTTCAATGTTCACATGCTGACAATTTTCTGACCTTGTGAAAAGCATTAGACCAAATAAATGTATAAATAACACATTTTTTAATTTGAGCTCAACCACAGCGTTATGATCTCAATTCAGGTTCTAGAAAATACATTTCATACCCTACCTGCTAGTTTCATGGGGTAAAATGTGGTGACGTTTTCCCTTTAAGCTCTATCTCTTTTATGTTTGGAAATGCCATAATCCACCCATAAATAACATATGAGAAAAAAATCCTTATTTGTTGTGGTCTGGTTTACAATGTAGTCTGGTTTTACAACTGTTGCCAGGTATGTAAGTGCTTTCCCAACTGAAAGGGTTACTAATTGAAATCATAAACCATGTGTTTAACCATGTAATAAAAATCAATGTAATGAAAGGTGGGAGGTGAAAAACAGATAAACTTTATTGTGCAGCCAACGAACATTTACCCAAGGTGGTTTGAAGTATATTTCTTTTATTATGTGATTGATAATGTGTTTCAGTAGTGTTTCTTCAGGTCCAAATGCAAAGTGCTGGGCGATGTGGTCGCATTGCCGCCCAAATTGCCCACAGTAGGTTTGGCTCTGCTTTTCACTGAACCGGCTGCTGCTTTAACAACCGGTTCAGAGATCTGGGCAGTATGTAAGCAGAGCGAGGGAACAATAAGTTCCCTGCTCTGTGATAGACAACCGGGCTCTGACAAGATGGCGGCGCCCTGCCGCTTGTGACATCACTGCATCACCAGTGGCAGGGAGACGCCATTGTGTTGGAGCCTGATAGTATGCTGTATATAGTTAATATAGTTATTGTTAGGGCACTGTATATAGTGATTACTGGGGGCTGTATATAGTTATTGCTGGGGAGCTGTATATAGTGATTGCTGTTTCCTGTGTGGAGCCCCCAACAATCTTAATCTGGCCCTGTTTAAGTGAAATCAGAACACCAAGCTCTGCCATATAATTTAGAGTATAATCTCTTATGTTCTAAATTAATATTTTAAGCATAAGTAATCTCAAAATGGATTTTTTTGTGATGCGTTCTGGTTCTGCATTATGGGATGGACTATATTATAGATTACTTTTGCCCAGTAGAGATAGGGTATATGCCATTACGGTTTGCTGCACTAAGTATACAATGTATCCGGTGACACATTTCCTTTAGAAATGAACATACTGCAGTATTCTTACATTTCGTTTTACAGTTGCTGAATTGTATAGCCATAAAAACCATAACATTAACACATTCTGTACTTTCCTCTCATTTATTTGCTTTTACATGGATTTTTACAACAAAAATTAATTCTTGTTCCTGTATTACCAAAGTTTGGCATTCAAAAATTTTTTGGTCCATTGCCTTCTACAGAATGAAATCGAGGATGAAAATATATGTTTTCTAGTGACATAGATTGATTGCTTCATTCCCTGTGTTATACAATAAATGTTGGCTTAATAGGACAGATTTGTGTCACAGCTATTAACCTGTTTGCTGATGCCCCGTACAATGGGAAAACTATTTTTGCTTATACGGCAGAAACCTGTAATAAACTCCCAGTGATATATGTTGGCTGGGAAAGCGATGACCAGAGGATGGATTCTGGCAGCTGATACTGGTTTGTGGAGTATGTTTATTCCTTGCATGTTAATAAGATCATCTGTTGTGTTTCACAGCATACGGCTAGAGGTTATGTGTTTCAGTGTAATATTTTCTGTGCTGGATGAAGAATCAATATTTAGAAATACATAAATTATGTCTTGGACATTCCTCGGTCCATCTTGGCTTCCATATTTTATGAACAGACGTACCAAGGGCAAGTGTAAAAATACATATGTTTTATTTTGTGTCTGATTTCTTGAAGAAAACCTAATAATTTAAACATGATAAAGCAAATATCTTTTTAAATCAAAAGGTTATTTAAAATTGTGCCAGGGGCAAATAGCCTTATGAGGATATAAAACGTAACTTACCGTAATTACTAAGGGACTTCCTTTCCCATTGCTGAAGGCTGCTGGTCCCCTTTGGATGGTGCCATGGCTATTATTACGGCTAGTAATTGGTCAACACTTTCACTCTAAAGAAATCCCACAGTGCTGGAATGTAAAATTCTTTGACAGAAGAGATATTTGTCATATGTTTATATGACTGGGAGATATGTTCCCTGAATAATTTTAAATAATTCTTTAACGTTATTGTAAGAAACAGGAACTCACACGCTGTCAGTCACGATATCAGTACTAGAAGACATCATGTCATCTCACATTACTGCTATGAATACAGTTGTAAGCTATGAGCAGGTAGAGCAAGTGTACACTACGCTGCATCCGCTTCCCATAGCTGTCCATTGCCTCTGTTGAGCACTTACAGCTTGCTACGGCTTTCCTGCTTTTTTTGTCCGAAAGAGCGTACAGGCGGTCCCCTACTTAAGAACAACCGACTTACAGACGACCCCTAGTTACAAACGGACCTCAGAATGTTGGTAATTTGCTGTACTTTAGCCCTGGGCTACAATAAACAGCTCTAACAGTTATAAATGATGTCTACAATTAAGCTTTATCATTAATCCTGGTTCTTATGACAATCCAACATTTTTTAAAATACAATTGTGACAGAGACCCAAAAAATTTTGGCTGGGTTTACAATTATAAAGTATACAGTTCTGACTTACATACAAATTTAACGTAAGAACAAACCTACAGACCCTATCTTGTACGTAACCCGGGGACTGCCTGTATTGTGGGCAGACGGAGACAACAACTATACCTCCATCTGCCACTATTTGTTGCTAAGCCAATAAGCCGGGTGCATTCCCAACGTATACGCTTAGCATATACAAAAAACATGATGTGAAACCAGCATTACGCTATTTTTATGCCGGCTGTTTTTAGGGCTTTCACTTTTAAGTCGAAATGAAACACCACCTTTATTATTTGGGTCAGTATGATCATGGAGATGCTTAAATGTATGGAGAGTATATTTTTTTTCATGACCAACTGATGTTTTCATGGGGGGGACTTCGTGGGGGATTTTGTGACCCTTAAAAGATTTTTATTATAGGATTAACTGCACATGATAATCATTTATATGTTTTGATAATTTGGGACCCAGGGATATCTAACATGGTTATGATTATGTTTGTTTATTTTTATTTGCTTTCTAAGGAATGAGGGTGATTTGAACTTTTAGTTTTTTTGTAACATTTAATTTTTCTTTTTAAATTTTTTTTTCGTATAAAATTTTTATTCAATTTTTATTCAATTTATTCAAGAAATTTTTTTTACAAACTACGCTCTTTGCGAGCGACTAAAGGACAAAAACAATCCAACATTTACAGAAAAAAATATTAGCATACTAGCCATGCAATCTGGGCTAACTTAGTAAGCAATAAAGCACATATTTAACAGCAAAATTATGGAAGAAAGAAGAAAAACAGGACGCGTGAGGGGGGGGGGGGATTTTTCTTTTTAAATTTACTATGTTTTCTATACCCCAATGTGTTTAAATCTTTGGGGGTCTGCTTGCTCATACAATATACTACAATAGTATGGCATTCAGTATATTCCCAAAATTTCAGATTGTTGCATAATAGCTATGGGAACTTCAGAGAGGGGGCCTTCCCAATTAAGTAATTGGGGGAGACAATCTAATCCTCTTGGCAGAACCATTTAACCATGATCACTTTTGACTGGAGCACCAATCACGTATGTTCACAGCTGTTGTCTCATGTATAATACCGCAGTAAACAGCCATGTATTGAAAGGGCTCAGCACATTAACAATCTACATAAAGGCTTACCATTTGCAATATGGCGCTTGTCATTAAGTCGTTAAACTGTAAATAAATTTCCTATATATGTTCAGAAATTAATTGTACTTAAAGCTTAACTGTAAAGTTACTTACCAAAAAATAATTTTAGCACAGCTGGAGGAGAGAGCCTTTGACAACAATTCCAACAATACATGTATCATGTGGCTGACTTCTTCATAAGATACAGCCTGGTATGTCTATCAGCCCTTCTTATAAAATCATATTCAGATATTCCTGAAGTGGGCAGCACTTCCTGGTTGTGACATCAGCTAAGGGCACTAAGGCCAGAGCACTGAGGGCATTCAAATGAATCATGACAGCTTATTTGTAATTGAATGACCTCTACTGCTGCCCCTACCAACAAACCTTCTCTCTTCTCCAGCCGTCCTGTATAGTTTCCCATGGTTACCAAAAAGCATGACAAAAGGAGAGTAGCCTGGGGGGACAAGGTAAAACATCTGCTAGCAGCTAAACACCTGTAGATAGCTAGAGTCAATTAGAAAATTGCTTATGTTTGCTTAGTGCAGGCAGATGTTTTTATACTTTACTGTTGTACTTTAAATAAAAAAAACTTTGTACTATATTGTATAGAAAAATACCCCTAACTTCTTTGCCTCCACCTTTACCCTCCCTGCTCTCATAAATACACATTTACACACCTTTCAAGTCATTCAGAATGTATTGCCACTACATTAAATTCAAAATTTCTGACACTTCCTATCTGTAGCAGAAATCAGTTTTAGTCAGTCAAGGCAATACATTTAAATATTCTTGGTAACAGTTTTGGTTTGTGGACCCTGTTCCATCTGTTTTTAATGTGAAAATGGGTAACATGTGCAAATTCTGATACTTTGCACCCTCCATAAAGCCCCTATGCCAGTGGTGGCGAACCTATGGCACGGGTGCCAGAGGTGGCACTGAGCCCTTTCTGTGGGCACTCAGCACATAATTTACCAGATAAGACTGAAGGCTTCCTACTGCAGTATAAGACAATCCAGGACGCGCCACGCTACAGGAGGTGCATGGACAGAGATGGATTATTGTTGGACCTCATGCTTTGGGTCCCCTGATTCTTCCTCTATAGGGGGCCCTGGAGGGAAGCTACAATCCAAATGTCTTCTGCTTTTTATTGTATTGGTGTCCTCAGGACGCCAATATGATTGAAACTTGTGATAGAGCAGAGATCAATAGGTTACTGCTCAAATTGCAACATAAAAGTGGGTTTTGGTTGTAGTTTGGGCACTCTGTTTCTAAAAGGTTCAGCATCACTGCCCTATGCCCTAATCAGAAATATGGACAGAAGTTAAAATCATGAAAAAGGCTTTCATTTATCTCAGTGTATAAGATTAGCAACGTTTTTATGTATTGAATGTTGGTTGCTTTTTCCTGTTTAGCATCTTGCTTAAAGACATATTTTCTTTATGTCTTTCAATGTATACTATTAACACTTTTCCAGAGAACTTTTCAAGTAATATTTTATTGCCACACTTGAAATAAAAAGTATGACTTGTCCAATTTTCGAGGTTCGAGTCTTCTATGGCTGCAACAACTGGCACTATATACTTTTGCAGTTATGCTAACATTTTAAGCATTACCATTTTCTCTAATGGGAACAAGATGAGCAAAATGATAAACTGCAGATATATAAAAGAGTCTTTCAGAAAAAGTAATAGGGAAGCAAGGTAGAAATCCATAATTGTTCACAGAAAATACATCATATGGCTTACTGAATATGTATGAGCAATTAATCATTATGGGGGATTACTATCCATCCTCTGCAGCTACATATCTCCCAAATTAGGTGTGATCCATTTACCAGTCCTGTCACATTCGCCTCTCGGCCTGCTGTCATGGTCTTTCTCATCGTTCCCTGGCACATGTTAATGACATTCTGCATTGTCAGTCTATAGCTGATGAGAGATCATTAAGAATGAGTTATATTAACTAATACATTATGTAATGACTTATCTTTTAATAATATGTGCCAACTACACTATATAAAAATATACTATAAAAATATTCCCTGTTTTACCAGGATTGTAGTTATACTTAAAGGGGTTGGCCACTATACCTCCGGTTTCATGTAATGTGTGTGTAAGTGTGGGTGGCAGGTTACTAGGTATTTTATATATATATATATATATATATATACATCCATTAAAAGTTCTGTATCACTATATTGATATGTAATGTGGAGCCTCCTGTCTTTTTCCTCATCAGCCAGACATTCTTGTCCATAAAATGGCCGCATATCTGTCTATCTCTAGTTCTCTAGTTCTAGGGTCAAGGCTAACTTAACTCTAGCACCAATTACTATTATGATTTATAGCGGTAGCACTACTTGAAAGAATTATCCAAAGTGTCCAATACTGTATTCCTATAGCTTGAAAATAAGAAAAATTTGGAGAAATAAGTGCAAATTGCATTAGTGTTGCTAGTGCAGTGACTAGTTGGAACGCGACTATTAGATATTAAAGGTCAATTAAACCTTATGAAAATTATCAAATCATTTAAGGGTAATGTTACAATTTTATATGCAATTGTATAAATAAAATTGTGTAAAAAAATCAATTTATTTTAGATTTCTGAGGAATTCTTGCATAGTATGGAAGCTCAGAGTGGTCAGGATTCTATATGATGGACAAATCATAATAGAGATATTCCATTGCAATGACACATCACTTAGGAGGGTTTATACTAAATTATCAGCTGATTGAGCTGTTTGAAGGTTTAGTGAAGTTAATGGAAAGATGGAAGGTATATAGGATAGAAGAATGGACATAGCAGCTTACAGGTAACTCTGATACAAGGGTCTCAGTGGTAGGGGGCCGCTAGTTAAAAGGGGCAAGGATTAATAAAGACTAGAGATGAGCGAGTATACTCGTACGAGTATACTGCTCGGTCGAGTATTAGCATACTCGGACCAGCTCGTTACTCGGACGAGTATTTCCCCTGCTTGCGATCGAGCATTAAATTAAGTGAAGAACAGTGTTTTTATTGTTTAATAAAATATTACAGATGTTTCTGATGTTTTGCTTGTAAGAACACATTGAAATAACACTATTCTTCACTTTCCAGGTGTGCACGCGTGTCTCCCACTAAGTTCGGATATGTTCGGAACATCTGGAATGTGAAGAATATTGTTCTTTCAATGTGTTCTGCACTTAAATGGTCCTGTATTCACTGTTTTTAATGTTTTAATTCTATTCTTCACATTGCAGGTGTTCGCGCGTGTCTTCCGATGTTCTCTGTTCTCTGGGGTGGGACTTAAAATGAAATAATTTTTAACTAAAAGGGTGTTAGTTAATAGGGCTCTATTAGTCCATAGCTCTATTTGTGAAATTGTCTTGACTGGTTCTTATAGAGCCCTATTAACTAACTGACAAACTTTTAGCTAATTTTTTTTCCCTTACATCCCTATAAAAAAACCTTATCTTATATTACCTGGCATCAGGGGGGTGTCCTGCTCGGCAGACCCCTCCTATCTTCTCTTCCCAAGGCATTATGCCTCCTTACTATGCAGCAGTTCATGTCATGTGACCAGGGTAATGTCATCTAAGGTCCTATACGCTTTACATTTTCAAAATGTCCTGTGTATGTATCTTATCACATGATAACAAAGCATAACTATGTGGACTTCTAGTCCTCTCCATGGAGACATACTGGAATTACATGTGATCGGACACATAGGGTACAGTTTGCAAATGTTAGAAGGCTAAAGGATCTTTGATGTCACTCTGGTTTCATGGCACTGTGTAAAAATTTTACACAATATTTCCTATTAGTAAATAGAGCTTTATATATATTTCGGTAAATATTAGCAGACAGTCTGTAAGTGCAAAGAGGCAATGCAGTGATTTGAAGAGACACAGAACAGTCAGTCAAAATAAGGGGGTGTGGTTATCTGGGAGTGAAGAGTCAAAGCCAGGAAGCATGAGTCAGAAAAGACAATTTGCATATCAGAAAAATGGCTGTAATAAAGGCACAGAGCCTGACTCACAGCTAATTTTAGGTGATATCGGGAATACTGTAACCTTTTATCAGCAGGCATTGTTAGTCAGGGTGGAAAAATTCTGCTGACAGGTTATTCAATACTTTAATACTACTGTACAAATTGATACCTGTAAATACATTGCATACTTTCATATGTTTTCTTCTGATTCTGGTTCTGTTTCTTTTTTGTTCTCCAATGTAGTAATAAATGATCCTTACACAGACTAAATTCACATGACCATAATAAGAGTTTGAAACTCACTTTGATTCAAGAGCGATATTAATATACAAATGTGTTATGCAAATGAATTTCTATAATGTATTTTTCTTGCAGAGCATACATCTTTCATGCTTGGTTGAGCAATAATTTTGGAGTCCAAATAAAAAAAATGCTTTTTACATGTATTAGAGTGTATCAAATGCTAAAAGGATATTTAGATGAGGCCAGAGCCCAGAGATAATTTCAGTGGCAGCTGCTACCATGACACCATCAATTTTACCTTTATGATTTTTTTATTCTAACCCATGTCCAATATGTTAGGAAGTAATAAACAAGTATTGCAAGATATTTTATATAGCGTCTCCTTGCTTAGGATGTAGCACCCACCCATGCACATGAGATGTAGCTGTTCCTGTCAAAATCAGCAGGTTTGAATACTGAAAGGCTTATGTGCATGGCCTACTGGTGCCTTATAAATATACAAGACCAGTTTTCTGGTCTTTTGTTTTAAAGGACATCTACATACATGCTGCTGTGTGCCCCTTTCGGCAGGATTTGATCTTTTAGCTTCTTATGGCCATGTTTTTACATAAATAAGGCTTCTAAAATTATGTTAATTAGCCTTAGGGTCTTTATGTTTCATAGTTGTTATTTGCATAATTTTAAAACCTTTTTTTCTTAAAAACAAGAAGCTAAAAGAGCAAATCCTGCCAAAAAGGGCCTTCAGGGAAATGCAGTGTATTCCTTACTGCACAGGTTTCATTGTATTTTACAACAAATCACAGCAAAAACTGTCCCATGGCGGGCAGAACAGACCTCCTGGGGCGATCTTCCTAAGTCTCCTCATGAGTGGTGTGCTCCTACTGGAGGCGTGTGCTGGGCTTCATACAGTGGGTAAAAAAAGTATTTAGTCAGCCACCAATTGTGGAAGTTCTCCCACTTAAAAAGATGAGGCCTGTAATTGACATCACAAAATGTAAAAATAAAACAAAATGTGAAAACAAATCCAGAAAATCACAATTTTTTTGATTTTTAAAGAATTTATTTGCAATTTATGGTGGGAAATTAGTATTTAGTATTTCATCTCAATATCCTTTGTTGGCAATGACAGAGGTCAAACGATTTCTGTAAGTCTTCAGAAAGTTGGCACACACTGTTACTGGTATTTTGGCCCATTTTTACATGCAGATATCCTCTAGAGCAGTGATGTTTTGAGGCTGTTGCTTGGCAACACAGACTTTCAACTCCCTCCAAAGTTTTTCTATATGGTTGAGATCTGGAGAGTGGCTAGGCCAGTCCAAGACCTTGAGATGCTTCATTATCATGCATGTTTCAACTTCAATGCTGATGTATGGAGGTTCACACAATGAATGACCCCATTCTTTTTTCCATGCACACAGATCAGTCGTCCTGGTTCCTTTACAGAGAAACAGCCCCATAGCATGATGTTGCCATCCCCATGCTTTATAGTAGGTATGTTGTTCTTTGGAGCATTCACTCTACTCCAAACATGACGTGTTGTGTTTGTACCAAACAGTTCTGCTTTGGTTTCATCTGACCATATAACATTTTCCCATTACTCTTTTAGCAAACTTCGGACGGGCCCAGATATGTAATGGCTGAAGCAGGGGGACACGTCTGGCACTGCAGGATCTGAGTCCCTGGCTGCACAAGGCATCATGTGCCACAAATTAGGGGGCGTTCCATAGCTAATTCCGACTGTATGCCAGATTTATCATGCAAAGTCCGAAATAAGTGTGTCACACTATGTTAAAGGTGCACCACAAAAAAGTTCGTGAACTCTGTCAGGCCAGTGCAGGGAAGCAACATATTCATGATTTCTTACGCACATTCTTCATGAATCTGGCACATCCTACATTTTACACAGGCAGAGCAGTTTTATTGCAGTTTACACTACTCTTAGTAAATGTGCCATGTCGGAAGGTGAACATGTGGCCCGGTCTTAGGTCCAGAGCAGTCTGGAAGAGGTTTTCATCCAGGATATCTCTGTACTTGGCTGCATTCATTTTCCTTCAATTGCAACCAGTCGTCCTGTCCCTGCAACTGAAAAACACCCCCATAGTGTGATGCTGCCACCACCATGTTTTACTGCTGGGATTATATTTTAGCAGGTGATGAGCAGTGCCTGGTTTTCTCCACACATACCGCTTAGAATTAACACCAAAAAGTTCAATCTTTGTCTCAACTGGAGAATCTTATTTCTCATGGTATGGGAGTCCTTCATGTGTTTTTGCAAACTGTATGCAGCTTACGTATGTCTTTAAGGAGAAGCTCCCGTTGGCACACTTCATAAAACCCCCACTGGTGGAGGCTGCAGTGATAGTTGACTTTGTGGAACTTTCTCCCATTTCCCTACTGCATCTTTGGAGCTCAGTCAAAGTGATGTTGGGGTTTGTTTTTACCTCATTCACCAAGACTCTTTCCTCCCGGTTCCTTAGTTTGGCTGGACGGCCAATTTGACTCAAATTGTTTAACATGAAGTGAAATGTGTCATGATAAAACAATCTCAATCACCTGGATATGTTAAAGCATTCAAGTTATAACCACTTATAGTGACTCATGTCAGATTTGAAAAAGTGGCCATGCCAGGGAGGTGGAAAATGGTGTTAAGGGGTTTATCTCAATTATTAAACTTTACAGACTTCTAAAACTTTGAAACTCTGATTATGAGCCCCTGCTGTGTGCACTGTAATATTAGCAGACTTTATACACTCACTGGCCACTTTATTGGGTACACCATGCTAGTAACGGGTTGGATCCCCTTTTTCCTTCAGAACTGCCTCAATTCTTCGTTGCATAGATTCAACAAGGTGCCATCAGATGTTGGGTACATTGTGGTCATAAAGGGATGGACATGGTCAGCAACAATACTCAGGTAGGCTGTGGCGTTGCAACGATGCTCAATTGGTACCAAGGGGCCCAAAGAGTGACAAGAAAATATTCCCCACACCATGACACCACCACCACCAGCCTGAACCGTTGATACAAGGCAGGATGGATCCATGCTTTCATGTTGTTGACGCCAAATTCTGACCCTACCATCCGAATGTCGCAGCAGAAATCGAGACTCATCAGACCAGGCAACGTTTTTCCAATCTTCTACTGTCCAATTTCGATGAGCTTGTGCAAATTGTAGCCTCAGTTTCCTGTTCTTAGCTGAAAGGAGTGGCACCCGGTGTGGTCTTCTGCTGCTGTAGCCCATCTGCCTCAAAGTTCGACGTACTGTGCGTTCAGAGATGCTTTTCTGCCTACCTTGGTTGTAACGTGTGACGATTTGAGTCACTGTTGCCTTTCTATCAGCTCGAACCAGTCTGCCCATTCTCCTCTGACCTCTGGCATCAACAAGGCATTTACGCCCACAGAACTGCCGCTCACTGGATGTTTTTTTCTTTTTCGGACCATTCTCTGTAAACCCTAGAGATGGTTGTGCGTGAAAATCCCAGTAGATCAGCAGTTTCTGAAATACTCAGACCAGCCCTTCTGGCACCAACAACCATGCCACGTTCAAAGGCACTCAAATCACCTTTCTTCCCCATACTGATGCTTGGCTTGAACTACAGGAGATTGTCTTGACCATGTCTACATGCCTAAATGCACTGAGTTGCCGCCATGTGATTGGCTGATTAGAAATTAAGTGTTAACGAGCAGTTGGACAGGTGTACCTAATAAAGTGGCCGGTGAGTGTATGCAGTATGCTGGTTCAGGGGAATATTAAGACTGGCGTTCCAACCAAAGTCTTAATATATATTCCCCCCATAGTTTATGGAAGCTACATAAACTGATAAGACAGAGGTCTCGAGATCTATGTTGTTCTGAAGTGGGGTTTGTTGTCCCAATTCGACCCAGGTGTTTTTAAATTAGCAGGAGACTGCATATAGGGGCTGCCTACTTCCTCTCACCTAGTGTCTGAGACCACATGGAACAGTGAGTATTCAACACCTGTTCATGGTGAGCCTTTTTTCTTGTTCACATGGTGCGGTATTGTATGGCATTCGCCGCTTCTGTGGTGCAGTGCTGGTGGGGGCCTGGAGCCATGGGGGCTATGCCTGTCAGTATGGGTGCTGGGGGGCAACCGGGTCTTGGTCCCTGCCGGCGCTGTACTGCAGCGGTGGTGGACGCCATGTGATGCCGCACATAGTAGCATAGGGACCCACCATAAAGAGGTCACTATGAAGTGGTTGGTGGACTTATACAATTTGATCAGAGTGTAACTAAGAACCTCGAGTTCGTTATATAATGTAGCCTAGCGGCAGTAGATCATTGTGTGATGTGTGGATATGCGGTCCAGTTCTTTTTCTCTCCCCATGTTTGTTGTAGTGGTATCTACTGTGGATGAGAATTCCATTGTAATACAATACATTTAGGACCTTCTGGTTAGCACATTTTCAGATAAATAAACCACGGTATGAATAGTCATTTTCTCTACCAGATGTTTCTTACAACCGAGAACACAATTTAGCATTCATAGTGGAATAAAAGGCATAAACAATGAATAGCTAAATATAAAGAATATCTAAGTAAGAGGTTTCTGTTCTGTTGGAGCCAATATGTAATTACTTCTAAAAACAGAGCTTTTAGTAAATGTATTTTCTTGGCAAAACTAAATGTTTGGCAACCATTGGGGAAGGCTATATTTAACAGATAAACAAACTAAGTGATAGCCCTTTGTTATACTGAATAGGTAAAGAGGTTATGGCAATAATCCTCATCTGGTATGCAAATAAATTTCCTCATTCACAAACAAACTTCCTCCTCAGAGAAGACTTCTTCAGGATCTTCATCACTCTCTCCTATTAACCGCGATGATCTTGTCTAACCTCAGCCAGGCAATTTTCTTCCGAGCAAATCTATATAGTTAAGTGATAAATAATGTATAAGTGGTCTAGGATTTGGATCCTATTTTAAAATGTATAATTATAAAAAGCTCATATAAATCAACTAAGTATCATTTCAAGTCTTTTGGAATTTCATTTTTGAAATTTTTACAACTGTGGAAGATCTACAATAAACATAATTACATACACTGAGAAAAAAAGTCCAATAAAAACCCCAGGAAAATATATAAGAAGAAGAAATTATTCTTAAAAGAAAAGAAAACACTTCTTCAAATGCTATGGAGCGTTGGATCAGTTTCTTACAAAAACCGTAGCGGAGATATATCACAAATATTTTCCCCATTTAGTGTGTTGTGCTGGATTGATCACTAGCTATAGACCATACTTGTTCCCATTGCAGGTTATAGTGCAATTCTACGCCAGGCCCTGCACTTCCCTCAACCTCCCAAAACAGACATCTAGACAATGTCAGATAAACCTGGGCAACACCAAAATGGCATTGGGTACAGATTCTTGAGACAAATAAAAAGTATAGAGTATAAAGATCACAACTAGCAAGAAAACTTGTCTACAAGGAGTTCCTGGACGCCGCCACAGCAGCAGCTTGGTTTTGGTTGTACCTACAACTGAACCTGTGACCACCCCCAGCAGTGAGATGCAGCAAAATATAAATAATTTAGTCTTCTGCAGAGCATACACTTTTTACTTTTGTGAATATTTCAGCCATGTACTGTACATCTCTGCTCCATTCTTACCAACTTTTTTGACAAAATATCCACAGGATCAGAAAGTTCTTTGGTAGTGGATTGTCCGATGTTCAGTAAATAGTGGCGTATCTAGGCCTACTGTATAGAGAACTACATAGGGCTTTTCCTCCTATACAGAGAATAAGTAATCAATAACAGATCAGTGGGGTACAGCATTCAGGACCCCCTACTGATCAGCTGAGTCTGTTTTTTCTTTCTCCATTCTCTGTTGATTCTTGGAGCTGGAGGCTTCTGGAATCAGCTGATATTTGAAAGTCCCCTGTGTCTGACCCCACTGAACTTATATTGTTGAGTATTCCTATGAATAGGTCATCACATCCCTAAGCTTGAAAATTCCCTTTAAGGCCAGAATTCACCAATTGGATCTAAGTGTAAAATTTAAGTTGACAAATAGTGAAAAGCTATGAATCTATATATAATAATTTATTTAATTTCATGTATGACTAATACATAGGATTATTTCACATTTAATACATATTAGTACAAATCAGCAGCCAAAAAAGAAATTACAGGTAAATCAGGTTTGCTTTTCTTCTACTTGCTTCACTTTTGCATCACATCTTCCATCAGAGTCTTTCAAAATCATTAACAAAATAGCCCACCAAGCTTTACTATTTCATCCAGAAAAATGACAGAAACCATAACTCACCATAATGGACTCTACAGTAGTCAATGGGGTCCATTGGGATCCCATTGAGTTGTCATAGAACAGATCCATCTCCACCTTCATTTCTGCTTTCCTCTTATTATAATGGAAAATCCTCATCTAGATGTGATCTATTCTAAATTTTTGAAATTGTTTTATGCAGCATCTTGGAAACTATGAAAAGTACTGCATTAAATATAAAAGCAGTGTTCACACTTTCAAGGTTTGGCACCTGATTACTGATTCAGTATGTCAGGTTCTGGTATTCCATAGAGGTGTATGAGATGAAATGTATGTAGTTGCTCCTATGTTGTCTATAATTTTATCTGTAATAAGAATTCTATTTACACAATAAAAATGATTGGTTTAAACTTTTGTTCCCTGATGTATATTATTTTTGTATAAATTGTGATTGTGATTAGCCCAGCACATTTATCTCCATCATTTTATTGGTGTAGCAGCAATGTAGGTGGAAAAGCATACAAGGCGAGAAAAGGTGATGTTATTATTGTGAATTAAACAATTGTCAATGAAATGATGAAATGTACAGCCAGCTAGAGTTTGACACTCATGATGCAAATACATCCACAGGAATACTTTTGATTTGTGTTTGCATCCATGGTGATGCACAGCATTGTGAGCCTGGCAGTGATAGAGTTAACATGAGCTCAGTGCTGCAGAGCCAGTGGCAGGAGCAGTGTGCATCTCCAGGTTCCCTTCTCTCCTCAGCACCACAGCACTCAGTGCTGAGTGAGCCAAGAGTCAGGAGTGTCTTGTCTGTCTATGGGCTGTGAATGTGCTCATCGAGCCAGCTGATACCAAGCCCCGGTCACACCAAGCTCAGAGATCCAGCAGAATAGCATCCATATCCACAGCATCAACCGGTATTTGTGCCCCTGAGGATTCTCCAGGAATTTCACCATGCGCCTGGTAATAGATCTTATTTCTTAACTGTGTGCATGCATTCCAATTCTCTACATGGTTTATGTTGTCTTGTGTTTTGTAAGTAATATAATGAAGAATCTGATTCTGAATGCTGAGAGAAAAAAAAGATCAGGATTCTTCTACTTGTCAGCACAAGATAAAGAGCTAGATTTCTTACAGGGGACTCCTGAAACTATAACGACTTTACATAAGATATAAGTGCATGCGGTAATAGTTGAATGTAAGAGTTCTAGCAGACAGAAGTATTTTTTAAAGACCATTTTGCAAAAATAATTCAGATTATTGGAATTAACAATATACTGCTTGTAATTCTACTGAAAATTATTATTTGTAAATTCTCAGACTACAATATATTTGTCATTCAAAAGCTATTGAAAGGATAAATGTTAAAAAATATATAATCAATTTTGTGGAAGAATCCAATAGTACTTGTGTACCACAGAATTATCTATATACGGTATGTACGTGTAGGTATATATATATATAGCCGTCCTGAAGTCCACTCTCTGATCCTCATTAGCAGTTCAGTGATATTTCTTTGGACCAACCCAACCTCTATGAATATTGAACATACAACCTTTAGTTTGTGTCCAAGATTCTGTAAGGGGGTCATTTATCTTATCTCTGTTTGTTTTGGCTAGTTTTTGCTTGTCTTTTTTCTCGTCTGATTTTTGGTAATTTATCAATCTGCCTTTTTCCTTGTGTTAAATGCATTTGTTACAAATGTCTCAAAAAGGTTGCACAAATGTCTCAAATCAGTTCTTTCCATTTTCTACGTTTTCCTTAAGTATGGTTTAGTCTGGAGTTTTTTGCACCAAAAAGTGTTGCAAATTTTAGAAAATTTGAAATGATAAATGTCAGTTGTGAAATTTTATCACATTTGGAATATAAGATAAATGTGTCTCACTGACGAAAAACAAATGTCCGGCGTAAATTTTAAAATGTCCCCAAAAAGGTGCAAAAATTGCAATGCACCCAAAAATATCTAAAAAAAGACAGAAAAAACAGGAAGAAAAATAAAGATAAATGATCCCATAATGTCCAACTTTTGGACCAGCTTTAATTGAGGTACTCTCATCATTATGTGTAATTAGTCCAATTTCTGTAAAAACTGTACATTGAATGTTCAACCTATGGATTGCCTTAACTTGTGAATTAAATGTTATGAATTGTACCCCATGTTAATAGAATGTATAATATTGAACCATCTTGACTTTTGATCTGCCCTTAGTTAGAAGTATTGAAGAAATTATTCATAGAAAGTCCAATCTTTGGACCATCTAGGCTTAAAATCTGCCCTTTATCAAAAGATCTGCCCTTTATCTGTCCAGTAGGAATAACCAATATTTGGAACAACCATATTTGAGTTCCATCTTTCATTAAAAGCTTAGTTCTGTAGTAACTGTACATGGAAAGTCAAATTAGTGAACAATGTAGACTTGTGATTTGTCCTTAGAAGCTAAGTGCTGTAGACATTGTAAATAAAAGGTCCATTCTGTGGCCTTGGACCATTTGGACTTGAGTTTCATTCTAGTTTGGAACATCAGTACTGTAGCAACTGTGCATGTAAGGTCCAATCAATGGACCATCTATACTTGGTTTGCCCTTAATTAGAAGCTTTGTCCTGTAGGAATTAGACATAAATGGAACAATCTTTGATCCATCTAGATTTAAGATGTGTCCTTCATTAGAAGCTCACTCATATGTCTGATTGCTAACATTGTGGATCTACTGTGTTCACTTCAGGTCCAAAACACTGTAGATAGCCTGCAGTGTGTTCAGTAAATTGTTGAATTCATAGTTCACAAAATCTTAGATGAACCATGAATTACTGTGGAAACCAAGCACTTTGTCTTGTGCCTTGTTGCTTTCAGTTGCAAGTGTGAACATATATTAAATATGTATGGTGATCTGAAAGCTGTTTTGTACTTATAAAAATGTTAAAAGGTTCTAGAAAAGAGCATTACTGTTCTCTCATTAACAGCAGACTGTCTTGGGAGAAACACTTTAAAAAACAATTTGCATTGCATTAAAACACCCCCCTTAAAATAATAAAACTCATCTGGGAAGTTGCTAAAACTTCTAGTCATCCATTTGTAATATATCTATTACTATGAAAGTTGGCACCAATACAGCTGCATGTCTTATATGTTGTGTGACTTCTGAAGTCAAATACTTCCACATTCACTAAAATAAAATTCATTCACAACTCAAAGATTTCAAAAGTAGTTTTATCTCTAAAATGGTTGATTTGTGAAAGTTAGATGTTCTAAAGAAAAAAATGGTTCAAGATTAATTTGGGTTGGCATATCTTGATCAGTTGTTAAACTAGTATAGTTTATAAATCCTAAAACGGTCCCTTGCTAAATATCCAAACATTATCATAAATACTTAAGTATAATCAAAGTTGACGATATACAAATTAAAAATTGTTAATCATACCCAAAAACTGATAAAAAAGAACATTACACGATGTTAGAATATGTTCACAATGGAGTCTATTATTTCTGTTGTTCTACTTTGTTAAAGGAGAATGTTAGAGCGGAATAAATGATTAAAATGATGTCCACCAATGGTCCCATTCACTACAATGGGGTCCATTTGTCTTCCAATCTTGTGTCCTTTATTTAGCAGAAGATAAAGGTCTGTGATGGAGGCTCCTAATGGAGTCTTCCACTGCAGATGTGAACCTAGATGTAACAATACCTATGTAATAAAGTATATCTATAAGGCTAGGTTTACACGCATTCGAGCACCATGATTGACAATATACATTACAAAATGCTATTGGTCAGATATATTTTAGTATACTGTACCATCATGTCAATTCCATTGACAGTCAACTATAACAATCATTATAGGTATTCCAAAACATTTTTAATGTGCAGAATACTCTTCAGTTATTATCTTACTATGTAGGCAAGTTTGTCATCTCTATGTGTTAAGTGAAATTTCTGTTCAGAACAATATCAGATCTAAAAATCATGATAGGCTGTGGGTGTACACTGTGCACTAACATGTAGCATGTGGGAATGCACCATTCTTAGCTGTCTGCCTCGGAAATAAATCAAACTGCTGTGCGTAATAAAGCAATTAGTTTCCTGGAGCAGTACAGGAAACGGCGCACATCTGTATGGATTCATGTTTTACTCATTAGACGCAAGCGGTGAAGGCATGCACTTATATATGAGAAATAATATATATATAGATAATCTAGTGATCATGAGAAAACTGTTTTCTGAACTTCATCAAATAATTCTACAAGCTAGAAAGAAATGTTGGAACATTTCATCTTTGGAGTCTATACACTTTTTACTGCAGTTCTGGACTTTGAAACCATCTGTAACTCAAAGTTAGAAGAAGACAAGTCATATAATAGAGTTACACAGTTATTTATCTTTATGTTACATCTGTATGTGAATTGTGGCAAGATTGTGAACACAATGGCAGCAAATAAAAATCGTTGTTTACATACCAACATGTCGGCACAGGTGAAAGTTGCCACAAGGTTTCAACCTCCTCACACTCTTCATTGACCACTGCCTCATTCACAATCGCTTTTAAGTCCCTTCTGACATACATACATACACCATCTCCCCTCCTATTTGCCCTGTCTTTATGAAAGAGTGTAAAACCTTGAATATTAATACCCCAATCATGTGATGCATATATCTATGTCTCCGTTACACCAACTACATCCAACTGTTCCTCTAGTACCAGGGCTTCAAGCTCACCCATTTTTCTGGCGATATTTCTGACATTTGTGAAAATACACTTTAACATAGGCTACCCCCTCTCTGACCTGTCAAATCCTTTAGATTCTAACCCTTTAGAGATAGAGATACCCTGATGAAGCCAGCAGGGCAGTGAAATAGAAGCAATAGGTTGGCTACTCTTTTGCATAAGTTGTCCATGAGCGTTTACTGCCTTGTAGATAATCCCTGAAGGTTAATCATGTGATTCCGCAGTCCTTTTTGTACTGTGTTGAAACCTTCCATGCTTCATTATTTACATCTCTTAGATCTACTTAATAGGAGGAGCTGTAGCAGCAGATATACAACTCATTATGCTCCCTCTCCCCTACCTCTTCCTGTCTCTGCCAGTGTGGATGGACTGTGAGAAGAGAGACACAGTGGATGACGCCATAAGAATGACCTTGAGCAATGAGAGGGCAGCATGGTGTGGACAGGGAAGGGCTGAAGCTTTCAAACGAGACAAAGGCACGTGTACATATATGCAGAGACATGTCTAATGGAAGAGTTTCTTTTTTTTAAGTGGCCAACCCCTTTAAAGATCAGCTAGAGTAGTAGCATAAACATACTGCATACACTATGGTTATCCCATTATCAACTACAGCCAGAGCTATGGATATACCTAAGTGTGACTTGAACACAAAAGTCAACAATATTACACACCTTTGAGAGCAGAGAACTACTAAAATGTTAATAGACCAGTCATGAGCACTTTATTGTTTGATTGTTTTTTAATAAAAGCAAATAAAAGTTAAGTTTTAAAATAAAGTCAGAATAAGGGACCATCTTGCGGTTGCCCAGTGGAAACTTTGTGAATATATGTAATGAATCGCTCCCTGTTGGGACAAAGGTCCAATTTTTTTTCTTTTTGGAATGAAAGATTGTGAACATACACAATAAGAGTTCAGCTCCACTTAACATGTCTTAAAATCTTATTTTACACATACACATTTTATTATCTGCAATTCTGTCATGAATATCATGTGAAAAATTACTTTTTCTACACTCGAGACATTGAGTTATCTTTGTAGGTGAAACCTAAATCACATTAATTGTACACAGAATGTGACCTATACTAAATTTACTTCCTATTAAATTAAGCTAAGTGGTGATTATGTAGATTGTATGAATGACTAATATTTTGATCACTATGTTCAATAGAAATTAACATGTCATAAAAATAATGATATCTGCTTCAACAAAGCTATAGGGACTGACTGTGGGTTTAGAAAATATGACTCTGTCTTTTATAAAGAAATGTAACTTTGTGAGTTTATTGCAGTTCTATTGGCAGTAGAAGTGCTATGATGTCATAGCGCCTTACAGCAGCCAATAATATTACAGCAATTGGCGGCTTGACATAAAGAAGGGTATTCACTTTGCAAATTAGCTTCAACTATTTATTCAATAGTTTTATGCTTTGAGCCTTAATGGCTTTGGATCATTCATTTTGTTAAGGTATGAAGTACAAGCTGTGAATTTTGGATTTTAACATGCATACCAACTGCTTAGAGCATATGTACAGTATATTGCATTAAGATTTGAGCTACAAATTATCAAATTATGAGATGTCACTGAATACATTACAATTGATGACCATTATATATCTCACACATTTAAAGCACGATTATTAGAATTACTCGATTAAAATTTGGGGTAAATAAAAATAGTAAATAAAAAAAGACATTAGACACATTTACTTACCCGGTCCTGTCGCGATCCAGCGGCGGGTTCTCCAACGCTGATTCGGGTCTGGCTGGGATTCACTAAGTCAACAATAGGTGTCCACTAGGTGTCCACTAGGTGTCATTGCTGCGCTGAAGTCCGCTTGAGTTCACGGAAGTTCACCATCCGTTGCTGGGTGTAGGTAAGCGCATGTCAAGCAACACTTTTTTAAAATACGGTGATTTTTCCGAATCCGTCGGGTCTTCCGACGGACGAGCCCCCGATTTCCGTTGCATGCATGATGGCGCCGATGCGCCACAATCCAATCACGTGCGCCAAAACCCAGGGGCAATTCAGGGAAAATCGGCGCAAATCGGTAATATTCGGGTAACCCTGAAGGAAAAACGCGATTTGGGCCTTTAGTAAATGACCCTCATAGTGAGACAGGATTTGTGCATTTTCATCGAAACATTGTTGACAGCTGCATGTTAAATGATGTAAAGATGAACAGATGGTCACCTATTTGTGATTTCCAATCTGACTCCATATAGAAAATAGAATACCTGACAAGGTGCACGCCTCTCCCGCATAGAATTATACACCTGATATTTCCATGATTCAGTGCAGACTTGGTTGGCAGACCACATAGTTCCTTGTTCCAGCATTTTACATGCAAAAAGAGTCTAAGGGCTCATTTAGACAAATATAATGGGGACAGGTATCAGGCCGCACCATTTGCGGATGGAAATCAGTCCTCATTGATGCTTATGGCACACGGTCGCCTTGCAGTGAGCACACGTTGTCTCACCGCACCGTGGCCATGCATGGCGAAATATAGAACATGTCCTATATTTCAATGTGTTTACAGCACCAGCCCTGCACTCGTCTATGGAGAGGGGAGGGTTGAGCTGCACTCATCCCTTCTCCTCTCCAGTGCTCCAACACACCTTCATGTGACTGTAGGATAATAGAAAAATACAGGTTTTAGGGTTCTTGCTCCTCTGCAGTACAGTATACAGCATTTTGTGCGTATTAGAGAGATAATAGAGTATATTTAGACAGGAGTAATGTCTTCTTATTGAGCAGCGTATAGGAGACATTAGAGGAAATATTCACGGTCCAGCCAAACTGCCAACACAAATAAGCTTTATTTCAGTAACATTACCTCTAAAATGCTACTAGTATAGTATATGAAAGTCGTCCTGTTTCAAGTGGGACGCCCACTCTTAATTGTAACTACAAACCAATGGAGCTGTTGGAGATTGCTGAGCGCGGCCCTGTACGATCTCTGACAGCTCCATAGAGATGAATGGAGCAGAACAGTCATGCGCGGTCGTATGCTCCATTAATCTCGGATGGCGACGAGGCGCCCCGTGCACAGGTCCGACAGAGTGCACCAATTTAATTTTGTTGTAGATTTAACATGGGACGGGCAACACAATTCTGTCAGACGTTGTATGTTAAATCTGGTGCACGGTCCGACTGAGCACTGGGACACCCCCTACCTATTGGTCGCGTGGGACACAAATGTGGTGCAGGCACTTCTTTAATACTTCTTTAAAAGAATGTGCAAAGGCCGACAGAAAACTGGCACAAAGCCCTTAGTAAATGTGCCTGAATGTGTCACGAGAAAACAATATGAGAATCACCTGGATATTTTAATGTGTTCCGAAGTTATAACCAATTATCGTGACAAGCGTCATTGATAAGGGGTTAAGTAGCTAACTGCTCCTCAAAGCTGATTTTGCGGATGATGCCTACTGCCACCTGAAAGACACATTATCTGCAGGGTGTTAATCTGCTTGATAAGATGCAGGTAATCGTTTATTAGGTCAATTTCTGCTGACTGGTTCCAATACGGTTTTTACAATGTTTGATAAAACAATACCACATTTTTTTCTGTATTGACTTTTCTTCATAAAAAGTGTGAATTTGAGTTGGTCAACAAATATATCTCATTTATTTTCTCACATGGCCCTCTTTAAAATGGCTGAATGCCCTTGAATAACAGAAGTTTTCCCCTTCTTATGAACTCTTGTTTTTGCTTTTGCTCAGTCTCTCTCTTCTTCCATTGTGATTGTTGAGTTTTAAGATGCCAGAGGATGTTTTGATGTTCTTAGAATCTTTCCAGCATCTTGCTGCCTGGCTGGTCCTGACACAATGTTGCAAATATTTCAGGTAGAGGTATTAGCTGTGATTTGCTAGTTCTAGAACATTAGAAATGGCTTTGTAAACCTTTTGAGTCTGGTTTTAGTTTGTTTTTTCTTTTAATGTATTTTATGTTTTGTAATGTCTCATTCTCTTTTATTATTGGGTTTGTTCGGTAGGATCAGCTTCAACATGGGCATTAAAAATGTTTTAGAAAACTGTGGGAAAAATTTTGATACTGGTTTGTTCTCTGACTACCTTTTTTTCTAAGATGGGCCTGCATCTGTCATGACTTATTACATATCCTGTGCATATACATGAGAATACTCCTTTTTTCAGTGTTAAAAATAATAGTATGTTATAGATCACTTTTTCATAAGGCTTAAAATTAAAATATAGATCACATTAAGGCTTACATATTTAATATGCTGCTGAAACATATAGTTACTTATAATTCCTATTTGCAGTAGAGGCTAAGACCACCCAGTGCACCCATGAATAATAGACTACAGTGTTTGCTGTGTAAGGACATCAGACCAGACTAGAATGATAAAAACAGAAGCAAACAGCTAAAAACTATTGTCACCTTGCTATAAATATTAAATGCATATAGATGGATATGGAGATGTTGCTGTCTGGAATATTTGAGGAGGAAGTTGGAGCGTGTCTGGCATAGTGAATAACTGAGCAGAGCTCCAGCCATGCCATGGGTCGTGACATGTTTCAAATGACACTTCATACAACTAATCAACTATATAGCACTTGGCGACTGGAACACATTTCTTCTTTCAGCATAATCTTCTTGTCAATTAGGGTTTCATACATCATATAAAAGGAACATTTATGTAAAGCATTTATACTCATTATTTGACATAATCACAATTCTCTCTGAGCTGAATTTGGAAATTGAGGTTTTCATTATGGTCACTATTGTGTAGGGAAATAACCTTTATCCTAGTGGATGAATTATCTTTATTAATGTGGTTTGACTTCAGTGGCGACAATTAAGGATACGGAAACAATCCTACTTCTTTTTGGTTCATTAATGCAATATCGGCACAGTGGATCAGTTACAATACTGCAGTCTAAACATGGGGTGATATGGTAGGTGAAACACATATAGAGACAGTTAAATGAAGGTTTCTTTTATTCCCTTTCTATAGGATATGCTATCCCCACTAGTCACCTACTGAAGTAGCAGCAGTCATCCATTGAACACCACTTATAAGCCTCACATCCATCATGTTACAACAAGTCTTCTTTAAAGTCAGGCATTGATAATAAGAGCAGGGGCAGATTAAAGGAAATCTTCCATTTGATTTGATGCATTATGAAGCAAACATACCTTGAGAATGCTGTATCTACACTGATGTAGGCACATATCTTGTTTACTCCCTGTGCTGAGTGGTTTTGCTGAAAAAACTATTACAACATTATGATAATGAAGCTCTGTTGCTTCTGTGCCTAGCTCCAGCGCTTCTCCTCTTACATTAAGTATGCTCCAGAGAATGACGTAATGTTGTGCCATACAGGCAGAAATAATCAATCGCTGCACCATCCCCCAGCTGCTGTGTATGAGTGGTCCAGCTAAGGTTGATTATTCCTGTCTGGACAGCTTAGAAAACTCTGTGTAATGTGTTTATCAATGGCAAGCTGAAGCAATCCAGCTTTCCCAAGGTCCTGAATGTTATAATTGTTTTTTTAAGCAAAACCACTCAGCTCAGGAATTAAACAAGATAGGTGCCTGCATCAGTGTAGCTACATCATTCTCAAGTATGCATGAAATTAAATAATAGATTTTCTTTAAGTCATGGGCCCAGGGCTGTAATGATATTATAGGTCCTACAAGTCTGGCTCTTGTGTTCATGTGTAGAAAAAGATATATGAGGATTTCATGGGTGAAGGTTCTTCTCTGTATAACCTGGTGGGTGGTCTGGGTGGCCATGGGCCCACTAGAAGGCTTGGGCCCCAGGCTACCGCCCAAACAGCCATTATTATACTCCACATCTGAAATAGAGAGCCAAACATAAAAGGGTGGTGCAGTAGAGCCTTTTTCCATCCAGCAAAACCTATTTGCGTGTTCCCTCTCCAGATTCCTGATCATATGGGTTTCCTTGAGACACTTGAATTTTCTTCCACATACTGGTAGATTAATTGGCTTCCTAACTAGAGAACTTTGTGTGGGCTCTGATTGATAATAACTTCTGTAAAGCACAAATAGAAACAGAAATAAACACATTTTTACACAACAAAATAATTGAATTATCATGTTAATATGAAGTCATTGATGCTATATTACATTTAGTTAGTAGTTTTCTGCTTTAGTACAAACTTTTGTTTAAACTTCATAGAACGCACCAGGGTGTAATGACTAAAACCTGTCATATATATCAGATAATTGCCAATTAACACTTCAAGAATATAAAGAAGGAAGAATTCAGCCTGTCTGTTGCAGACTATTTCCCTGAATAGCATCTGGATGTGTCTGACAGCCCCCCAGTCTAGTGTGTATGGAGATTGAGATTTTAAACAGGAAAGAGGTTATTATATCTTGCATCATCGATGGAATGTGACAGTAAAAAAATGTTCCTATATTAAGGCTACAATTTTATGTGATAGGATAAATGTATTTTGCTGTGTTTGAAGTTGATCTTTCTTCACATTGGAGCACAAGACCTTTTAACTAAATATGGTTAATCTGTTATACCCTACAAAAGGTGTCAAAACATAAAGAATAAAAGAACCTGGAATATGCATCCACACATTACACACTGATCGGGGCAACATTTATAGAATTAAACACATTTGGGTCAGCTTGCAGAAGTCCAGTTACCTTAATGATGACATTGTTCTAGCGGGTTCCTACACTAATAGATGTGACACACATGGTATCTGCAGGTGGAGATATCTAACAGCGCAGACCCACCATTCCACAGGTGCAGCACCCAGTAACAGACACTTTTGAGCAATGGCGTAACTAGAATCTGATGGGCCCCAGTGCAAAGTCTGTGCCAGGCCCCCGACTATAATGTATGGTTTATAGTAATAGTCTTCTCATATGGAAAAGTGACACCAATAGGGCCCCCTAAACCTCTTGGGCCCAGGTGCGATCGCAACCTCTGCACCCCCTAAAGTTATACCCCTGCTTTGGAGCACTGTACAGTTTGATAGGATCACAAAGGTTCATCATTATCTGTAGTCCTGACTGGGAACCGGTAGTCAACCAACCTGTTTGTTAATAAAAAGCTACCCAAATGCAGGTATCAGAATAAAACCCACCTGCTTTAGAACATTTCATTTGGAAGATTAGTGTACATCTTGATGTGTCAATAGTCTCACATTTACCTTCACCCCATACATTCAGATCGGCTAGGCGCTTAGATTGCTGCACACTGCTAAATCTCATTTAAATGGAAAGCACTTAGCTCAATATATTTACCGAGAAATACTAAGCGTTCAGAACTAGGAGCATAAAAAGGAATCCTCCAGCTCACCTATACCTAGTCCACTGCTTGATCTATATTGATATCACCAAAGTCCAGGAATTGAAAGAAAAAGAAGTAAACCAGCACTTCCACAATATCACTTAAAGCTTTGCAAAATGGAAAGAAATAGCAAGCTACATCTTTTCATCCTGCAGCCTCCTGGGCGACATATGTATGCAATGGATGCTCCCCATATCACTGAGGGAACACCCCATTCATCGTCAGTAGCCAATCACTGTCTGCTGCCAATGTACACCCCTTCCTCACATTTAGGGTGCATACAGTGGGATACGTTTGTGTGGTATGTTGTAAGGACACATCGGAATCCTCCTGATGTGCCCTTACAACATATGACAAATAACGAGATGTGAACCCAGCCTTACATGTTTTATGCTTTCACACAGTGTAGCAGCCGTCTGTTTTTAAGATATATCAGGAGGATTCCCAGCATACCCTTACAATGGAGGGCTCAGAACTATCCCACTGTATGCTGTATCCTGTTCCTCCCAACCCTAAAAGCGGTGGGAGGAGTAAGCATCAGCAGCAGCTACTTCTGATGTTTGGAGTGTTTCCCCAGTGATGTAACTTTCCTTTTATAAATAGTGGGGACCTCCCTGAGCATACACTAGTGGAGGCTGGAGGGGATGCAGTACTGCTGCATCTGTCCCCTACTGGCACCAATGGACTCCTCAGAGTGTACCCATCACCTAGCAGGAGGCAGCAGGATGGGAAGACGCAGCTTGTGGTGGCTGATGCCAGCAAAAAACTATGCCTTCATCTGCCAGTACATGTCTATATATACACTCAGAGTAAAAATCAGTAGCTCTCCCGGCGTATACACTGAGTGCATGAAGAAAACTAAGTGTGAACCTATTCTAACTAAACAAACAATAAAGTTAATATGGTACTTATGATTTTCTTTTAAGGGGTTTGTTGGTTTGTCAATGTTATGTGCTATTGATTACATTCCCAACCTTTCAGCCCAAAATCAACAGAACATTTCTTTTCTTCAGACCCCCATTTAAAAAGAATCCGACCAAACAAAGCTACAGACAGTGTTTGGAAGAAGTCCCAGAGATCTGTGTAAGCATACTTTTGTGTATGTTATTTGTAGTAGCAGGACTGTAAAAATAAATGTATATTTCAGGATTGTAGCTTGACTTAGACCACTAAGGTACACTGGTGTGTGAGATCTCTTCAGTGTTCTGCTGCGAACTTCTTCCCATTAGTAACTGCTGTAGTATTCAAACAGAATCTTGCTGAAACAGTAACTCTGCCGCTACTTACAACATACACAAAGGTATGGTTACACAGGACTCCAGGCTGTTACCGAACATTATCTGCAGGTTTGTATTGTCAAAATTGTTGACACATTCCCTTTAAGTAGATAATATAATAGAACGGTCAGGATTTGGATTATGGAGATTTATTCAAAAATACATCAATCATAACTTTTGTATTTATAAGTAGTTTTCTTATTTGTGTATTTTACTTTGTTTATTTTATTACATACTTTAAAAAAATGAAATTCCAGCCCTCTGCATCTCATCATCTCTGGAGGTTGTGTACTACATATTGCTATAATTAGTGATTTCTCTGTGTTATGTTTTTGTTGTTTTATGGTTGCCTGATTTCTAGGATGCCTTTTAACTAGCTGCCTGATCACTCCACTGGAGACATTCTTCTTGCATGATGCTTTGCATTTCTGTATTCAGAAAACGTATTTACTACCACCATGGACCTGCCTGTGAGAGTGAACTAGAGAAAGTTTGTCCTGTATCTTGTGTGAGCAAAGTGCTAGAAACTAATGATGGTACAAGATACTCAGAGAGGAATGTAAGCTTAATATTTTATGTTGTTCTTTCTGTGTTATCATTACTATTTATTCATAAAACATCAATATACTTTGTGCAGCCGTAGTTCAGGGATGTGAGACGGAGATGCATATCAGCTGTAGACTGCAAGAGAAAATGGTAATTAAACTTTGATGCGGCTGAACCTCATAGCGGTCATGCTGTCATGAAAAGCAATGGGTTTCGGGGCCCAGCAGCAGAAAAGATTTGCTCCTGCACACAATGGGAGATTCATCAAACTTTTATTACATCTTTACACCATCTCACGTAGTTTGTTTCTCAAGAAAAGCAAAATGTACTTTGGGAGCATAGTACAGAATCAAAAAACAATTTTATTCCACTAATTTGCAAGCAGAATTTTTAAGTGCGGAAGGAAAGCCTCCATGACTTAACCCCTTCATTGGTGCTGAGAAAGTCCAGGTACATTTTTGCAGTTCATTGTACTTCCAGACACATACAACAATACAATAACCAGACACATCCTAATGATCAGTCCTATAAACTATATGTCTGCCCCTATATAGTAAGACACTGTGGTCAGATGTCAATAGGTAACCGTAACTATCAAAAGTCTAGCAGCTAAAATGTATAATCCCTCTCAATATAAAAATCATGAAGTTATAAAGCATAAAGAAGAGGTTACTAAAAAGGCGTAAATGCTATATTAAAGCAATATAACCACAGACGGTCTTGGGGTGCAGTGAGGCGGACACCAGCGGTGGGTAAGCCTTGGCTCAGACAAATAGGATCAGGCAGATAGCGGCTCGATAAAAGATGGGGCCCTCGCCATGCTTATCACTCCGAAAGGAGACTTCCTCATGGGTAAGAGGTGATACACGTGTGGAGCTCCCCCACCTCCTAATATACCACCATCTGCCTTGCTGCACCCCTAGATTGTCCGTGCATATATACAGGCGGTCCCCTACTTAACAACACCCGACTTACAGACGACCCCTAGTTACAAACGGATCTCTGGATGTTGGTTATTTACTGTACTTTAGCCCCAGGCTACAATAAACAGCTCCAAATGTTATTAAAGGTGTCTACATTGAAGCATTTATTGTTAATCTTGGTTCTTTATGAGAATCCAACATTTTTAAAATCCAATTGTCACAGAGACCAAAAAAAATTTGGCTGGAGTTACAATTATAAAATATACAGTCCTGACTTACATACAAATTCAACTTAAGAACAAACCTACAGAACCTATCTTGTACGTAACCTGGGGACTGCCTGTAGCTTATACTTTGATATAATTTGATATAGCATTTACTTTTTGAATTTCTTTTTAGTGCCCTCTTTTTTTATACTTCATTCTTTATGTATGGATATGGATTATACATTTTTGCAGCCAGCATTTTCATTGTTATGGTTTCCTATCTGTATTCCACATCTGACCACACTGTATTTTGTATTACTATATAGGGGCAGAAATGGGAGTTAATAGGACTGATCATTAGAAGCTGTGTGGTTGAGTGATCCTACCTGGTCCACACAGCCAATTGTTGTATGTGTACGGATGTTCAATTTTAAATATTTTTGATTAGTTTGTGTCTTGTACACTTTTTTTGTATGATATGTTTTGCTAATAACATTAATGAACAATTTTGAAACCTTTTTGTGACACATATCTGTTCTTTTTTTGTGAGCCTCACTATATAAGCAGGTGTCTTGGCAGTTTGTTGGTCTGGAAAAAGCATGCTTCTGTTAACAAAATGCCAAAAAGGAAAGACAAGAGTAATCATGGTACGGTGACAATTCATCCCCGGGTGAATAAGACACTTGATGAACTTTCCAAGAGTGGACATCCATCACTGGTCAGGTCATGCAAAAGACCCAGCATGCTACATATCAGTATCTACCTGTCTCTGTTAGTATGATAAATGTTCAAATTCTTTACAGTATAGTGACAAATTTACACTAAAAATTATGGTTGGTTAGGATCCCAAGTAACCAAAAGAGTGAGCCCCTCCTTTCTTAAAAAAGGAGCATGGCAGCCCAGCTTACAATACAGTAATATAACCTGGATTTGGATCCATTCTGCTTTGGAGACTAATAATTAATTAAAGACTAAAATTATTCTATTTTATTGACAATTTTTTATTTTACAACACGAGACTGAAATATGGTCAACAACTGCTCTAAGCTTTGAGTATGCTCATAGTAGCCCCTTCCCTTACATAGTAGTTAGTTCATACATGTTGCAACTGGTGTAGGCAGATTCTATGAATATGGTCACTACTCTGGGTGAATATCAGGCTGCAAAAGTGATGTAAAGTACATGTGACATAGTTAATTTACCGGAAAATGTGATCTCTGTAGGGCGACCCACTGCTGTAAATACAAAGATCTCCGCTGAGTGTGTTTTCAAAGACTCTGCAACAGATTCAATCTAAATTTCTCCATTGAGTTGAAAGGCACTGTGCTGACAGGGGGGAGGGTGAGGGAAGCTGGGAGGGAACATCACATTTCATGTAAGAGAAAAAAGAGCATCTCAAGTACCATTTTATATGATAATTTTAAAGTGTAATTTTGGGCTTGATGGATTTCAGAATAAGCAGTATGTTTTTTATATTACATTACTTATGCTAGACCTAGCATACCGCACCTCATCATTCAGCCTCAAGCAGAATACAATAGGAAGGGGTTACACAATTCATAGTTTTTCTGATAGTGATAACATTTTGAAGTGAATTGATGGAACTATATTAAATATGTTGTGACTTTCAAAATGTGGATGTAAATTGATACAGGGCTATAGGAGTACAGCACAATGCAATGAAGGGGAAAATGTAGAAATGCGTTGCATTATTTTATGAAGATTGTGTTGAATTGGATCTGTTGTACTGAGCCTGCATGTGGCATATTGAATATCTGCATTCATTGGGACTGATGTAATAATCCTGTCTAGATTTTATAATGTGTAAATTTAGACAGATTGAAAAGGCGCCAGATTTATCCCATGGGCTTATGCTGTCTGAGGAATCTGGTGCATCTTTAGGCATTTTTGTCTATTGTTATACCACCTTGGCACAATATGGTTCAACTATACAGGACTATAACAAAACTAAGAATAAGAATACTTCTTCTTTGGAAAACTTGTATGTGAATGTACCAAAGAGGGAGTGAAAGAACTGCCTACTGGGTAGTTCTTAACCCCTTACCGACATGTGGCGTGTTAGTACGCCACATGTGGGTTGTGGGTGTATGGAGAGGGCTCACAGTATGAGACCTCTCCATACAAGGTGAGTGTTTGCTGCATATTGCAGCAAACACCCATCAGTAACAGCTGATATCAGTAAAATCATTGTAAGACCCTTTGTAAGACCCATGGCTGCATAGCTTCTGATCATTCATTACAATTGTAATAAATGTAGTATGGCAGTATATGGCAGGATCCATCACCCAACTTAGTAGGGGGTCTGGAAAACCGTAAAAGAAACAAATTAAAAAAACATAAAAATTCAACCTCCCCCCTTTCCCTAGAACTGATATAAAAATAAACTGTAAAAATCATAAACATGTTAGGTATAGCCGGTTCCCAAAATGTCTGATCTATCTAAATATAACTGTTATTCCTGATTTTTAACCCCATAGCAGAAAATAGCTCCATAAAGTCCAAAACAAATTTTTTTTCTCCATTTTGAAACATGTAAAAAATGTAATGAAAAGTGATCAAAAGGCCATACAGTCCTCAAAATGGTAATGAAAAAATCATCTCAACTCAAGATGAACACAGCTCCGTACATCATGAAAGTATGAAAAAGTTATTAGTGCCAGAAGATGGCAAAATAAAGAATTTTTTTTGGAAGAATGTTTAAATTTTCCAAAATGCATTAAAACACATTAAAACCTATATAAATTTGGTATCACTGTGATCATACCAACCCAAATAATAAAGGAGACATGTCATTTAAGGTACACAGTGAAAGTTGTAAAAACCAAGCCCACAAGAAAATGGCACAAATGTGTTTTTTTTACTTTATTTGAAATTTATTTCCCGCTTTCCATGGAATATTAAATACTGTCCCTATGAAGTGCATTTTGTTATGCAGAAAACAAGTCCTCTCACACAGCTCTTTACATGGAAAAATAAAAAAGTTATAGATTTTTGAAAGTGCTGAGTAATAAATGGTAATGAAAAGAATGAAAAGGGCCTGGTCATTAAGGTACCTATAGCAAATGCAAAATCAACACAACCTTTAAAAGTACAGATAAAAGTAGATCTTAAATCAATGTTAAAAATGGCAGACGGTAAAAAGTAGAGATTAAAAGATTAGCAGGTTAACCTACAGAGCAAACCATGAGGTCAAATGAAGACCCCCATAACATACTATACATAGCCACTTCATGATACAGGTTATAAATATTGATGGAGACAGTATAGTTTTGGTACCAAAGTTTGAGCAGGAAGTCATTCAAGACAGCATAAATAAATAGACCAAAACAAGGCAGAATACAGACCAAATGAAGGCAACAAGCACATGGTGCTTCTTCTGGGGGTATGCCTAATATCTAAACACTACCTGTGTATTACCAGTCTACCAATCTACCAATCTGTCCGAGTATACTCTTCTATTTGCAGTAGTTTTGGTATATGTTCTTCTCAGTTTCTCTTAAGTAGGATAATGCAAGGGTGACTGGATGTGATTAAATAAGACTATAAAGAGTTGTTTTCTTATATAGTCTGAAGTCAACATCATTTACAATCTTCCTGATATCCTGCATGTGTTGCTTCCCCGCTCTGGTCCAATGGAGTTCACCTTCTTCTTCCTGGTGCATGTAAGTGCTAGGGCTTGCGACACAATTTGAAAGTTAAATCCTGCGCTCTGTCTGAATCAGTCGGATCGTCTGAAAGGCAAGCCCCCAATTTTTGTTGCATGGAAGCCAGCGCAGCTGTGCCAAAAAATGATTGCATGAACACAATCCTAGTGCAGGCACCTGTTAAATACCTGTCGGAGCCGTGCAATGCTCGAAAAAGTGCAAAGTCCGACCCTTAGTAAATGAGCCCCATTACCTCCCCAACACACCATATTTACAAGACAGCAGGACGATTAATGGTGGGGAGGGATTGAGGCAATTTGGTGTATATGTGAAGCCTATATATGATAGGCCCTCCACTATTTATTTAGAGGGTAGTACATTTTTAAACTGGCCTTGTCCTTTGCTGACTAAGACTGTATCCAAAACCTAGATGTTAACAAAGTCATTTTCAGGAAACTTTAACAATTATAGTTCTTCTTAGGTGCTACCCATAAGCTTCAAATACTTATACCTAGAAACACCTTTAGAAGCACCTATCTTGGTCCCAATTGCATAATTTCCATGTATGTTGATGGACGTCTTCATGGATGATCAAATTGGACATCAGGGAGACATCCAATGTTTATAAAAAAAATAGTAAATAGTTAAATAGTCTCCAATTTTGGCACAATCTCCTTGGATGACCTGCACAGCACCTGGTGCTTCCAGCTGACAGACTCCCTGTGTTTGCTATGCTGTTCATTATTTATGATATTAAAATATGCTATCTTTACTGCACATCAACTGCATTGAAGCCAAGCATTTAACTGCTGTTCTGCAAATTAAAACCTACTTTCTTGTAAGGTTTATTACTTGAATTCCCATTCCTGAGTGAAGTGGTGTAATTAAAACTAAAGCAGAGGCAAGCGAATGATAGATGCGCCTCGTCCCTGCAGCATAATGAAAAGTCACTGTCATTTTTCTTGTGCATTGGATAGGGTGCAGATTTATCATCGCGTCGCACAGAATATTTAAGAAAAAAAAATAAGCAATTACACCAGAGACCTTTGTGGTGGCTTCTGTCACGTGAAACCTTATGAATATTCCTCTGTTGATTTTTAATTACAAATATTGGTTTTCTCAAACAGACTGCGTCTTTACATTATTTTTCAAGGCAGAGTTCACAAATGACAAACAGAGCTTGCAGCCATTAACAGGTTGTTCTATTAGTGCTCTAACCACAAGAAAAATGATTTTCTGATTATCCTGGTAGATCTTTCAGTTCTTTCTCTTCCGCTAAAATAAATGTGTCCAGCTCATATAACATCTCCAGCGCTCGTAAAGTCAATCTAGATGAGGCATAAATGTTAAAGGGACATTCCCATCATGGACATTCACATTTAATTTAATAATAATTCCATTTCTTCAAATAGATTACTAATATTATTAATAGAATATTTTGTATTATTATTTCTTTGTTTATTTTTTTTATGTAATGTTACATATTTTCCCTAACACATTGTGGGCAGGGCAACATCCCTGTTATTCCAAAACTTTTTCAGCCCTTACTTTTGGGGGTTTAAAATTCGAGTCTCCAGTGAATTCATTAGGGTTCTGTTCGGCCTGACAAAAAACTAATTGCGTTGCGAAATTTGGACAAACCGATTGAACCCCAATTTTAAGAACTTGCTCATCTTCTATAAATAGGTAAAGTAACTGTCACCCATAATGTTTAAATCTCTTCAAATCTATCTCTTCAACATGATCGCCTCAGCCTCATACTAATATATATTATATATGCATATATATTATATACATATTTGAATAAATAACCATTTGCATTTCCCCATATAATAAAAAAAACCCTGCTACACAACAAAAACCATCCCCATATTTGCCCCATATGCCCAAGACTATACATATTAAAATAACATAGAGAATTCATTTATAATGTTCATTTTCAGTCAATTAAAACTTCTTAAAAAAATATGTTCTATAAATTACCAAAAAACCCTTTTTCCACTTTTCACCCCAAATAAAACTAAAAATGAAAAAAAGTAAACTTTTATTATGTTTTAGTATCTCTATGTGTTCCGAAAAAAACGCAGCAAAAAATTTTAAGGTAGCATGAAAAAAAAAGGTATGGCCCTTAAACCGCCACGTACGCAAATTTGCTACAGGTTTTTCCACCTATTGTATTTTGTTTTAAATTACTGTTTACTATCTGTTTTTTTGTATTTAACAAGAGTGCTCTGTACAAAAATGACTGTTTGGATATTTCACATTATGTACTTAAACTTCATGAGTGCCAATAACAATGAACAGAACTGTAAGGACCTGCGGATGGTTTAGTGTCCTAAATAGCCATAACAGGTTCTCTTTATATGCAATGGGCGCTATATAATCCAGTAGTGAGTAGTGAGTAGTGATTCATACTGCAGCCAATACTGAAAAGTTGTTTTTTCTGATAATCCGGCATATTTTAAATAATCGATCTTAAAATTTACAGTACAGATATTCTCAGAATTCCAACCAATGGTCTTCAAACTGAAATAGAGACTATTACTGTGCACGGATATAATTATCTCAATATAATATCATAATATATTGTAAACAGGCTCCTGTGTCACTATATTTGTAGCACATCCTCAGGGTTACATATCTTTTCCTATACTGGAAATGTGTGCCAAAGTAAACGAGAATGTTTGGAATAGCCTGCCTCAGGTGCTGGTCACAGCAGGGACAGCAGAGAGCTTCAAGAAGGGCGTAGATGCCTTTTTACATCTAAATAACATCGATGGTTATGTTATATAGAATTGTTTCCCCTAAATCTCTTCCTTATCCAATCCCTTCCCTTCTCTTCCTTGCTTGAACTTGATGGACAAGTGTCTTTTTCAACCATTTATACTATGATACTATGATACTATGATAATATGAATCTCTCAACAGAAATAGACCCTTTCTTTCTGTAAAATGCTTTGGCAGTTTACTATACAAGATCTACATGAGACATGTCAGTAAAACATTACATTTAGAATATAATTTAGAGAGGAGGATGAAATAAGTTTAACCAAAGTGCCGCTAAAAATAACTAAACTTTCAAAGGCATGAAACATACCATCAATTTATCAGCAGCTAACACCACGGGAGCTGATCCCCCAAGACGATTTTAGAAAAATGTTAATGTCTATTGGCTCAGTCTATGAACTTATCTGCCAGATGGGCTTGGAGCTATGTCACACATCCTTCAATAAGAGATTTTACATTATATGCAGAATGACAGAGACCGTCTCAGGCGTATTCACAGGAGCCAGGATACAATACACCTTGTGATCTCTGGAAAAAGCTGAAGGGCTGTGAAATTAATGATTAATACTAATCATTTTGACTTTTCCTTCATCTTGAGCAGCGTGCGCCTGTCCTCTCTAACAGTGGGGCTGCCCTGCAGAACAATGGCTGATGTGGATATTGGATTAATATTAGTATGCCTGTCTTGTACTTTAGTAGCTACAAATTGAAGGAAAGGTAACTAATGATATCTCATAAGTTCTTTATTCCCTGTGATCCCCGAGTTTATGGCTCCCTTACACATCCATAATGCATTCCAAATGTCTATGGGGTTAATGCAGTGATCTACTATCTGTATTTATAATTCATGTCCATATTACAAGTTTAAATTTGCTTCGCTGCATCTTGGCTTTCTCCTCACTTATATTCTCGTGGCATGTAATGTGCACTTTGTTATGCATTGAAGAGATATAGTTTTGTCACACTGGTAACAATTAGGAAAAGACCACAAGATTGACATAACCAACAATGAGAAAAGCATTTAATATATTATATCAATATATATATGCAATACATGTTCAGAGTGTGAAAATAGCCCTATACAGTAGGTTGACTTAGAATTTACATTTTGGGATAATTAAAAAGAGTACTCATTTTCTTAGGCTATATTGACACTCACTGGAGCTTCCAATTTTAAAAAACTGGAAGCCCTTGCTCAGTGTATTAATGGAGCCAGGGCCTAATGGTTCTCAAAAGACCACAATGACTATAATATGTTCTGACGCAGATGTGAACATAGTTCGAGTCTGCCAAAGGTAACGATTTTAATGGCTATTTTAATTACTTTTTTTTAACAATTTTTAAAATCATATTTTCAAAAAAATATATATATTTTTTTATTATCAGTGTTGTAGGGTCTTTAAAAAGAACCTGTCAACACATTTTTCACAAATTCAGCCAGTGGCAGGTTCCTGTAGAGCCCTAGCAACTATCCAACACCCTTCTTTTAGCTAAAAATTGTTTCCCTCAGATCCCCATAAAATCAGAGTTATGAACTTGCCCAGTATCTAGAGATCTATAGAGTGAGTTCGGGGCATGGCCTAATGTCATGTGAGCAGGGTGACATTCGTTGTCACTGGTCCATTAGCCTCTTTACCTTAGCAAACTGTACCCCATCTACATGTCTGACCACATAAAAAACCACATAAGCCTGCATTGACTTTTACTCCTTGCCATGCAGGCTGCTGTGATTTAATGAGATATATGCTTGGTGTACAGTTTGCTAGTGTTAGGAGGCTAAATGACCTGCAATGATGTCACCCTGGTCACATGACATTACTGCTGCATGTAGGGAAAGCAAGGGGAGGAGCTGCTGGATTCAGCCTAAGGAGGCCACACCTACCTCAACTCGCAATAGATATTCTTAAATGCCAGGTAAAATCATAAAGTTGAATCTGTGGGGATCAATTTCTAGCTAAAAGAAGGGTGTAAGATAGTTTCTAGGGCTCTATGGGAATACTTATGTATTCTTAATGCTTATGAAATATGGCACATTTGTCATTAAGGATGTATGAAGGAGGCTTACAGACTAAGCCCTCTCCATACTAGGCATAATGGTGAAGATTTATATAAAGTGTCATAAGGTAAGGCAGTGCACATTTAAGACTCTGGTGCAGGATGAAAAATCTGTCCTAGTATAGGACTATCTAGTGGTACTTTGCATCTCCTATTAGTTGGCTTATTTTCTACCTGAAAACTGTGACAAAATTCTGTCAGGTCAAAATTAATTTTGGTGCACTGCCTGAAATAAACCCTGCCAGAGGCAGGTATTATGTGTCAGCAATCAGACTCCCTATGTTCCAAGTATATAAACACAAAAAAATCTAAATAAAATCTAAAAAAGATTACTATATGGTACATCCCATAAAGAAAAATGCTCAAATGTCCAAATCACCATTTTTGCAACAATTAATAATTTGAAGAAAATTTGTCCAAAGGGTCATCCTGCCCTTAAAAGGATATCCATGAAAACATCTGCTTGTTTCACAGAAAAAATGCACCTTACACAGCTCTTTATTCCAGGTTGGAAAAGTTCTGGGCATCAAAATGTGATGATAAAGTGACATTATTTTGTACAGAAATTTACACTGAATGGGATTTCCCACCAACTTGAAGAAACTTGCAACATAAAATAATGCAAGTACAAGGCATGAGAAAGTCACAAGCTCTGGCACACACCATCAAAATTGCGACTTCTCGTCCTTTTTGTTCCTCACCTAATTGCTTAAAAAGGGAGGGTGGTGGAGAAGGTAACGAGGCCGGCCATGGTGGAGATGCTGTGGCCAGTCAAATTTACTGGAACCTGTGCCAAAAAACTGGTGCAGGCTATAGCTGAAATTTACGCCAGCATAGATTTTCATTCCAAAGTGCAAGTCCTGTACTAGGATTATTAGGAGGTCGAAACATCTTAATAATTCTGGTTTGCGGACAAACCACCAGTTTTGATATTTCAGCCCTACTTACTATTCATCTTTACTCTAAGATTGTTAAGCTGAACATCTGTAAAATAAATTATTATATTGTAAATTAAGACTTTGTTCTCTTTCAAACCTCATGTTTTTGCATTTGTTGGTTATTGGTTAGCCAATAATAACAACATTATTTTATGTATGTAAATTGTTTGTTTTACTGTTTATTTAGATGTGACTCAATGATTGGAGGTAAAAAAAAAGTCTTGCACAATTTTAAATAAATACATGATAAAGTAATTTTTTTCATTAAGCTTTTATGTAACCGGCATCATTTACATATGCTCGTTTATAAAAGAAATAACCCCAAAGGAAACCATTCAATGTGAAACAGACTATTAAAAAAGGGCTGAAGGCTCCAGGGTGCCTTTTTTCATTTACATGTGGAAGTTGAAACATTTATCTTTGGCTGTTTTTGAATTATTCATAAAACGCAGCGTTTTGCTTTCAAAGAATGAATGTGAAGGGCTGTGAGGAAATATTTCCATATTATTTGTATGTCCCCACAAGCAGAAGAATACTCTGTCAGATTTCTTAAAGAACAGGACCTAGTTCTTCAGTAATTAGAATAAATGAAAAGCGGTCCTGCAATAATTGGTTTACTACTGAGGAAGCTCTTCAGAAACATTAGTACCTCTCTCAAGTGTCTACAAGGCAGGCTGTGATATTCAGGATATATCCATAAGGATGATAGAGGAGCTTCTTTTTTTTAATTCCTGGGGAATACATTAATTAATTTATTATTTATAACCCCAAAATCACACTTATTAGCAATGTTTTTCTCCTTAAAGATTATGTGACCTTTACCTAGCATTTTATATTTGTATAAACAGTGGTATAAATCTTAATACTTATATATTCATGATCGACCATTGTACGTTTAATGCTTTAAAAGGCTATAACTCTTTAAAAATGGTATTTGGTCTAATAGTCCTGATGGGACATATTCATCAGGCCAAACGGAGGGCTGCCAGCGACTCTTCACATGTGGGCCTGGCATAGAATACGTGCTCCACGGAAGCCTCTTGATGTATCCCGCTGCAAATACAGGCAGTCCCCGGGTTACATACAAGATAGGGTCTATAGGTTTGTACTTAAGTTGAATTTGTAAGTCAAAACTGTATGTTTTATAATGGTAGATCCAGACAAAAAATGTTTTTTCCCCAGTGACAATTGGAGTTTCAAAATTTTTTGCTGTAATTGGACCGAGGATTATCAATAAAGTTTTATTACAGACACCTTACAGCTGATCATTGCAGCCTGGGAGTATAGTAACGCATCCAGAGAGCTTCACCAGAGGTCACAGTGGGCAGAGGGGTCCGTCTTGAACTATGGGTCATCTGAAAGTCGGGTGTCCTTAAGTAGGGGACCGCCTGTTTATACACAAGCGCCAGCGTATGATAAATGTCCCCCATAATGTCAACACATAATATTCTTTGTATGACCAACAGAGAAGTGTGTGTGGAGGAAGATTCCGTCAAAAGCACCTAACTTCACTGTTTGCAAACCAGAGCAAATCCACAGGAAACAGATGGGTGTTGTGGAAATCAATTAAATCAGCCAGTGAGGAAAGGAGTAAAGCAATGTTCAGACTACCAAGGACAGAACGAAACCAAAGAAATAAATCTGCACATTCTCAGTTATACTGATTGGTGAAATCTGCCTTAGTGAAGTTTGCCTCACTAATATGCAGTTTGCACCAGATAATCCAATAATGGTTCACGCTCTTAGTAAATCTGGTCTGCTTTCATGATGTGCACACAGTTTCCCCTTTTCTTTTAGTGCACTTTGCTGCAACAGAATTGTGGCTCAGTTCAGTGACTAAGCACTAACACTAGAAAATGGCGACTATATTTCAAACACTTAAGTAGTACAGATATTTGTTAAAGGGGTTAGCCACTCTTTTACACAAGTTGTCCATGTGTCTTTACTCCTTATTAATAATCCCTGAATGTGTATCATGTGATTCAGCATACCTGCTACTTACTTTAGTGACGTCTGCAAACTCTTCCTGGATATTTGTTTACATGTCTGAGCTCTTCTGATTAGGAGGGGCCTGCAGCAGGAGATTATGACTCATCCTGCTCCCTCCGCTCTCCGTGTGTATCAGTATGATGGACAGTGAGAGAAAGAGGCACTGTGGGAGACACCATTAGGACATTCTGAAGGAGTGAGAAACCGGAAGTTGGGTATATATACAGCATAGTGCAGCGTAGTGATAACAAGGAAAGGCCAACCTCTCAAAGGAGGCAAAGGTACGGTTACATATAGATGCAGAGGCATGTCTAAGGGAACAGATTTATTGAAAAGTGGCCAACCCTTTTAGGTGTCAATGCACATTAGATGAATCTTTTGGTTAATCACTTTTGCTGAAGGTTGACAATAAGAGTGGGACCTTATATATATTATATATAATAAATTTTGCTTCTGGTTATAATGGCCCAAACAAGTACATCTTAATGAGAAACTTAAATTAAGAATACAACCAATGATGAAGCTTTGAATTTACCATAGCAGCTTGAAGAATTGAAGCTAATTTCAGAATATTTATACATTTTGATAACTTGTAACTTAGTGATACACTATACGCAATTATCCAAATTTGCTGTGAAAGGGGATCGGATTGTGGATAGATTTATTGGAATCAAATGTTTGTCACAGCAAAATCTGATGTTGCAGTGTGTCTCACACATTTATCACCCTAGATTGATTTTAATTCCCTGTCTAGCCCTGTCTGCAAAGAGCATGTTCATTTGCATTCTGACAATTTTCATTATTCTCTTCTCATGCTGTTCAATAGTTTAATGTGGGTAAATCTAACCCAGTTACTAAATCATAGGAGTTCAACTAAACTGTTATAGAATGTGTGTGTCAGCAAGATTGTTGATCGTTTTCCTAACTACCACTACAATTCTTACATTCTTTGATAGTAAAGTTTCAATCTATGCAATACAGTACAGGAATAATGCACACAGTGATGTCCTGGTACACACACAAACACACTGACAGTGCCTTACGAAAGTATTCGCCCCCCTTGAACTTTTCTACTTTTTGCAACATTTCAGGCTTCAAACATAAAGATATAAAAGTGTAATTTTTTGGTGAAGAATCAACGACAAGTGGAACACAATTGTGAAGTGGAACTAAATTTATTGGATATTTTAAAGTTTTGTAAAAAAAAAAATAAACTGAAAAGTGTGGTGTGCAATATTATTCGGCCCCCTTAAGTTAATACTTTGTAGCGCCATCTTTTGCTGCGATTACAGCTTTGAGTGGAGAGACTGAAATTCTTGCCCATTCTTCCTTGGAAAACAGCTGGAGCTCAGTGAGGTTGGATGGAGAGCGTTTGTGAACATCAGTTTTCAGCTCTTTCCACAGATTCGCGATTGGATTCAGGTCTGGACTGTGACTTGGCCATTCTAACACCTGGATATGTTTATTTGTGAGCCTTCCATTGTAGACTTTGCTTTATGTTTGGGATCATTGTCTTGTTGGAAGATAAATCCCCGCCCCAGCCTCAGGTCTTTTGCAAACTTCAACAGGTTTTCTTCCAGAATGGTCCTGTATTTGTCTTCAAACATCTTCCCATTAATTTTAACCATCTTCCCTGTCCCTGCTGAAGAAAAGCAGGCCCAAACCATGATGCTGCCCCCACCATGTGTTACAGTAGGGATGGTGTGTTCAGGGTGATGAACTGTGTTATTTTTACACCAAACATATCATTTTGCATTGTGGCCATAAAGTTCGATATTAGTTTCATAGGACCAGAGCCCCTTCTTCCACATGTTAAATGTCTCTCAGGCGCCTAAGGGCAAACTTTAAACAAGACTTATTATGGATATCTTTGAGAAATGACTTCTTCTTGCCTCTTCCATAAAGGGCAGATTTGTGAAGTGTACGACTGATTGTTGTCCTATGGACAGACTCTCTCACCTCAGCTGTAGATCTCTGCAGATCATCCAGAGGGACCATGGGCCTCTTGGCTGCATCTCTGATCAGTCTTCTCCTTGTTTGAGATGAAAGTTTAGAGGGATGGCCGGGTCTTGGTAGATTTGCAGTGGTCTGATACTCCCATTACAATATGATCACTTGTGCAGTGCTCCTTGGGATGTTTAAAGTATGTGAAATCTTTTTTGTATCCAAATCTGGCTTTAAACTTCTCCACTACAATATTAAGGACCTGCCTGGTGTGTTCCTCATTCTTGATGATCCAGAACCTGGAAACTATCACAGAGCAGGTAGATTTATATGGAGATTACACACAGGTGGTTTATATTTATCATCATCAGTCATTTAGGACAACATTGGATCATTCAGAGATCCTCATTGAACTTCTGGAGGGAGTTTGCTGCACTGAAAGTAAAGGGACCAAATAATATTGCACGCACCACTTTTCAGTTTATTATTTTTTATAAAAGGAAGATGGATGGAGCCAAATACCGGACCATTCTCAAAGAAAACCTGTAGGAGTCTGCAAAGACACTTGGATGGAGATTTATCTTCAAACAAGACAATGATCCCAAACATAAAGCAACATCTACAATGGAATAGTTTACAAATAAATGTATCCAGGTGTTAGAATGGGCAAGTCACAGTCCAGACCCTAATTCAATTGAGAATCTGTGGAAAGAGCTGAAAACTGCTGTTCACAAATGCTCTTCACCCAACCTCACTGAGCTCCAGCTGTTTTCCATGGAAGAATGTGCAAGAATTTCATTCTCTCGATGTGCAAAACTGATAAAAATATACCCCAAGCAACTTGCAGTATTAACAGTATTGCAGTATTAATAAGTTAAAGTATTACAAGGTATAAAAGTTCAAGGAAGCCAAATACTTTTGCAAGGCACTGTAAATAAAACATACACAGCAAAGACACTGTACAGGGAAAACATGCAACTAAATTCCCATAGGACTGATTTATCCCTTTTATTACTAAAATTTAACTTTTATTATTCACAATGTGGTTAAAATCGAGTGATCTTATATCCTAAAAAGTTTTAAAATTATCAGTTGGGAATGAAGGCATACATGTAGGAATGTTGTGATTTAATTGTTATGTCGCCCGAGTCTGCTTGTGATGTTTTAAAGTTCCCCGGGAGGTGTGATGTTTCTTTTAATTTTAAGAACTAATAGCTTTATTCCATCACCGGGCTAGCTATTTCAACATCGATGCATTAATTAAATTCTTTGTTTTACATTAATCATTCCTCCTTCTCCCAAATATTCCATTTCATATAAATCTACATCCCTTATGCTCTGAATTTGTCACTCTCATCTAGGGAGGGAGGGAAAGGGACGGGGGGAGGGGAAGAGGAAACACAGGAGAGACCCAATTTCGAGGCTATAGTGTAGTGGGGCTATAGTGTCTGCATGCTGGTTTGAAGTCTATTTAAGTTTTCATGGTGATGTCACCAAGGAGGTGTGTCTGCTTCAGCCAATAGATGGTGGATTTCCATCAATCATAAACCCTTATGTCACAATTGAATCAATGTTCATTGGTCCAGGCCAAACCTTGGTAGTTATCTTGGGAGAGATTATGCTCATTCTTCTGTCTGCACCTGCTGCTTCATTTTGGTTGGCGCATGATCATGGACGTTAAATAGAAATTCATCCTATGTCCTGCGCATGATTTTACATGTAGTCATTAAGGCATGATTTTCCTTTCCCATATGTTTTCTAACACTTATAGTTATATCATATATGGGTTTGAGTAACTACCACCATGGTCCACACCATGGCGAGAGCTTTTCCAAACTAATAATTTTAAAAACCTTTAGGGTATATGAGCACTCAGTTTTAATCAAAAGTTCAAAGTTATCTCAATAATTCATAGTACATAACATGGAATCAACAGTAAAATTATATATAGTATGAAGTAAACATAAAGTGCAATTACAACGCGTAAATGCTGAGCAAAAGATCTTATTATACAGGGTGTAACAACAAGGTCAGGACGGTGGAATATCTTGTGAATTTGGATCCAGAAACTAATATTATATGTATCAAATAGTTTTCAAAAATCTATCCAATGATATCAAACTCAACCCTCAAAAATCCCTATCTTCAAAGGGGAGGAGACTTAAAGGGGTTGTACACATTTAGCAAATATTTCATATGGTTTATGTAAGGAAAAGTTATATAATCTTCCAATGTACTTTGTGCATCAATTCCTCACAGTTTTCTAGATTTCTGTCCATGAGCCGTTATTATCACACAGCTCTTAATACTCTCTGAGATACTAACAGCTCGTGCACCTGTGTGTCCATCACAAGACCATGGACAGATTTCCATACACTAGAAGTAAACATAGAAGCTTTCTATAGAAGGAAAGCTAGCAGAGATCTAGAAAACTGTGAGGAATTGATGCACAAAGTATATTGGAAGATTATGTAACCTTTCATTACAGGAACCATATCAATTATTTGCTGAAAGTGGACAACCCCTTTAAGTTACTCAAGTTATCTGATGTGTGAGAGGCAAGCTGAATGTAGTCTCTACATAAAAAATTTGATTCCCTCCACCTCACCCCGGAGAAGGGGGAATTGTGAAAATACAGGATTGACTTCAGTATCATTGGATAGATTGTTAAGAAGTATTTGTCACGTTTTATTTCGTTTTTTAAATTTAATGTGTATTTCTCAAAATATCCCTATTTTTGATTTTTTTTTACCCATTTTGATCATGACCATCTGTCAATGAAAACGACTTGAATCGTAGATTGGATCAATGTAATTTTTCAATGGGTAATGACATGAATAAATAATTGAATAGTAAAGTGTGATATTGCAATGCACATTCACCAACCCACCTCAAAATGCCTCTAAAACTTATTAAAATACGTAGATACACATACCCATGTCAAAATGCCAGACAAGCTGCTACCCCAACACACATTTTACTACTCCGTTTTAGTTTCATACACCATCTTATGTAATATTCAAATGTGCCAATGGGAAGTTTCATATGGAAAATGCAAGTTCTTATATTGCTCTGTTAAGAAATAAAATACAATACGGCTTTTAGAACGCAGAAGTGAAAACTAAAATGCAAATAATGTTTCAATACAGAATATATGCCTGAAACTTCAATATTATGTAAAATGCTAAGATTTATTTAGGAAAGGGCCCGTCATGTCTATTGCATGTGTCACTAATGCGCCTTGAGAAGGTTATTACATTAGGCATGTGCACTTACAATTATGCTCCATACTCCTCAGGGGGTGTATTGATTTCCAGTTAAATTACACACCATCTCCAAAGCACTGCAAAGTCTGCACGGTTACTTTTCAAGTGTCCTTGTTTAGTCTATTGAAAAAGAACATTGTAAAGAACATTTTCATCTAAATCGTAAAAATATGACAGGTATACAATATGGGTTTCTGAGCAAATTGATGTGAACTTAGTCAGTGATTATGTAATTTAAAGGTCATCTTTTTTATTCTAATCTTATTAATTTACTAATCACGTATTCATGTGTATGGGGAGTCAGGAGGAATAGGGTTCAGTTCACAGCAATCGAAGTTATATTCATACATACTGTGCACACAAAGATGAACTAAACAAGGAACATCTATGGGATATAACATCCAATTAAAAAGGATTTCTGGGAACTTAACCATTTTTATTTCTTCTCCCCTAAATTATTAAGGGGTTTGGCCAATTTATCTCATATTTTTGTAATGTGTGTATAAGTGTGTGGGGTGGGGCAAGATATTAGGTAATTTACTCATATACATCTATAAAAGTAGTGCTCAACTTTCTTGAACTGTAAAGTAAAGCCCAATGGTCCAGAGATCAGTTTAACCTTATCAGTTTTCATAAAATGGCTTATAGCTTAAGCTTGTGGTCACGGACAGTAAGAGATCACATGACCCTCTATCTCTGGCCTTTTTATGGACAGGATCAGCAACTGATGAGGTAAAAGACAAGTACCTTTATTTTACATATCAAGAAGCGGTGCGAACCTTAAATATATGTTTATTAGTAAATTGTCTAATTTCCTGCCCCCAAATACCCTCTTGCCCACGAGCGACTGCAGTCAGTGAAGATCACGCTGTGCCCTTAAGGGATCTCCCGACCTGAGTCTTTGATCAGTGGAAGGAACTGACTTGCTGTCTATCCAGCAAACAACACAACCACAATTGGATTTGGAGCAAGCTGTCAGACTGGGTAAACGGTGGCAAAGTCACCCTGCAATGTCCCTGAAGGCTACAAAACTGTCTAAAGCATATATACCACCCTGATAAGGGGGATTCCACTATCAGGAGGCAGCTAAGAGACCTTGAGAGACCCTGCAAGTGGATAAGGAGAACTTGTTTTGTGACAGGTAAGATGAAGCCAGAGACAGACCAGCAGACACACAAGAACACAGAGGGACAAACAACAGATACAGACAAACAAGCACAGTTGGACAGAACTGGGTGGAAACCAAGATGACGGTGAAGCACAGAATTAAATTAGAGTGAGGTCGAGCAGAAGTCAGATACACAAAATAGAAAAGTAATAACTAGAAGAAAATGGCAAGGAGACTAGTAGAGCCAGCAAGGTTTAATGGAACCAAGCAGGTACATAAAGGAGTTCCTGGATGTTACTCCCAGCAGCTGACTGGATTGGTTGTCCATCACTTTATTAACACCTGCTGGACAGGGCTGAGCTGGAGTTAACTGGGTGTGGGTAAAACAATCCCAGCACAGCAGCAACCTTATCCACAGTTCACACATATAAAACAATGAGGGGAATCAAAGCTGCTTTCTGCGGACAGAAGACGCTGCTGGCACAGATATTACATCTGCACTCCCTCATGGGCACACACATTACATCTACATGAAGTAAAGTGGCCAACTCTTTTAATATCAGAACTGCTTGGCCTGCTGTGCTCAGTAACAGGCAATGGAAGAGTACTGCTCCAGACACCGGTTCATGAATCATATTTATTATGTGAACCCTTTTAATGCCTTTTAAATTAAATAGCCCTATTACATAATGCATAATACTCGTAATTTCATACATAAGCATTAATTTCATTTTCATCACATTCCAATTATTTGTGAAAAATGATAATTTTATGGGGAAATGTTCTCCATACATTAAATGTGCACTCAAGTGTTAGAAGGTAGTCTTATTTTATTCTTGTTCTGATCACATATATCCTCAGCATTATTGCCCTGAGAAGAGCAACATAACATTTGTATAAATTCCTTATAATATTAAATCTTTATTTATATAGCGCCACCATATTCCACAGCAATTTACAGATCATGAGGGACATATACAAACAAAATAAGACATTACAGAGTAAAAACATAGTCAAATGAAACAATAGCAGTAATGGCCCTGCTTACAAGAGTTTACTATCACAAAACTCACCCTGGCCAATCATAGCTATGGCTAGATGTTAGGGGCATCAATTTGGCAATATGTCTGGGTTAGGCGGCCGAACCTGAATCTCAAACCCGACCATCGGGTCCACTTATTTCTAATGAGGAGGAATATAGTACACCAAAATTTAGCAGAATACAATATTGAAACGTAATGGTGAAAACCTCTCATTTCAGTGGTGACAGCTGCCTTCCTCATACAATACACATCCAGTAGCTTCATAGTGACAATTATTCATTTTAAATAACTATTAAGAAGCTAAGTTTCATTTCCCTCTAACGGCAGCTCTGTGACTTGTACGGTGGCCGCTGTCATACTCCAGCATTAGTAGCTCTGTCACATCCACAGCTTTGTACATCTAAAGGGTTTCTATCATTTTTGTAATTCTCTCATTCTTTTGCTTGCTGTGACTGCATCAATGTTGACATCAAACACTTTTCATTTACAGTACAGTCATTTAACATCTGGCACAGAAAGGAGCAGTGAACAGCGGAGTATAGTAGAAGTGTTGCCTAGCAACTCTCTCCGGCACCTAGGTAGCATTACCTGCGGGTGATAAATATCGATAAACCTCTGCCTTTATAAATGACATTGCTGTACTTTACATTCACGTTTTATACCCTATAAGACCACCTGGCTGTTGTATCCCATGTCTGACAGAGCAAAAAAAACTAAAATACATAATTCAGCTCCAGGTGTCCCTGTGAATCCTTCCTCAAAGTATTTTGCCTCTCGGTCCTCATTTAGTACCTCTTTTGGCCCATAGCAACCAGGGTTTCCAGCTCTCAAAAAACTACAATCAGCAAGATAGAGGGGCGGGGCCTGCCTCCTGTTACCTCATCACAAGCCCCTGCTGCTGACCAATGACACCAGAGCTATCTATCTATCTCTCATATATCTATCTATCTATCTCATATCTATCTAGCTATGTACCTATCTATCTAAGTAATACTCCAGCACAGCACATGACAAGACAACTTGCAGACTTGGAGATTGTCTCCTGCCACTTCCTTGTGTGAGGTGATGGGGGGAGGAGGGGCTGCAGTTTCTGTCTGTGTGGATTATGTGTTTATACACAAGTGTAGGGAAAGCTGAGGAGAGATAAGTGTAGGTGTTTGGTCACTACATTAGTGAGGGCTTCTCCCTGCACATGACTGCTAGTGAGACATGAGTGCTGGAGTACTGAGCCATGAGGTAATCAGCTGGCTGCAGGGAGAGAGATGTGGTCGTGTCTCTTCCTCCCGTAGTTTTAGCTTCTTTATGAAGACAGAATGTCCATAGTAACAGACATATGTGAGATTGTTGACATCTAGGGGAAGTCTGCAGAATACAAGAGGAAGGAGCAAGATTCGGGTAACTTATCCAATTGCAAAAGTTCTTAAAACTACCTGCCCTACAACATATCAAAGGCTTTTTGAAATGACGGTTACACTTTAAACTAACAGTGTAGGAAGAGAAATGACAATAATTAAGAATTGATAAAATATCAAACATGAAAGATGTTGCTGGGAACAAAAAAAGAACATGGACATGAGCCCCTTGACAAATGTTTTAGAACACCTTACCCTCAGATGCACCCACACTGGCCAACATTTGAGAGCTCAGTGACTGCAAAATCTTTCGGAATGGCCATAGAGCTTTAAAATAAACTATACCCCCTTTGCCCTATACATTATATATTCACTATATGTTAGAGCCTTATCGACCCATTACCTTAGCACCTTTGGACAAACCACATTATGCAGACAGGAGCGGATTAAGATTGTCATAGGCTCTGGGCTGTATTTCAGTTTCTTCTTATGGTACTAGCATCAAGCTTTGTGTGGAAAGGACGATGTGCCCCTTCTGTCTGCTTTCAATCTGTAGTTTAAGGATATTTGGAGGACCTTCAAAGGTTTTGAAATGGTTCTTGTGAACATTTGTATTGAGAGCAGGAACAGATGTATGAGGATTTCATAGGTGAAGGCTTTGGGCCCCCTAGAATGCTTGGGCCCCTGGCTACCACCCAAACCTTCTATATTATAATCCACATCTGGGTGCAAGCTATAGATATTGCCAGGAACACGTCATTTCCCAACCCCCCACCATCACTTGCCGTGGAGGTGGTGTAAGGGGGGAAATAATCACAGTTCCTGACATTGTGCCAGTAATTGCGATTTCTTCAGGGCTTGGACACACAATGGGGCACATTAACTAAGAATCCGGTGCATTTCCGGCGGGTTTCTAAAATTTTTCCGTTTTGCGCTGAATTGCCCAGCTTTAATGCGACACAAATCAGGGGGCATGGCTGTCGGACCACCCGACTGATTCGGACAAACCGCAGAATTTAAAAATTTAACTGTGTCAGCACTCAAATGCACCGGGAAGAATATGGTGAACTCCGGCAGACCACAGCGGGGAAGTGAAACATGCAGGAAATTGGACGCACGATCTTAGTTAATAGCGGCAGCTCCGAATCCTCGTCGGACATTCCAGATCGGCAGCGTCAACGAGACGGGTAAGTAAATGTGCCCCAATGTGTCCATGTCACATTCATTTGACCAAGAGCCTGGCTGGGTTTGGTAAATACCCTATTGGAGTGCTCTCAGCTTACTGTTGCTTTTATGAACTGAATTTATTTATCTAAAATTGGTTCAATGCAGGATGAAGGAGGAGAAAGAGGAGACCACTGTTTTACAAATAATAAAATAATAAAATCAGACAAAACAGAGAGCAGTTTGATAAACGATGAAGCCAAGATGAGAGGGTATTTTATAGAAAGGCTTTGTACAGAAACCAATGAAAACATTTCCGATATCCAGCCTTGCCAGGAATCACTTGTAATCTTTATTTAGGCAAATATTAAAATTCCACAGCAAGTAGTCTTGGCCAACGCGTTTCAAACGGACTGGCCGTTCTTAGTCATGGCTAACATAGAAAGACTTTAACAAAGTTTTAAACACGTGTAGGGATGGACCCCCCCCCCCCCCCCCCTTTGACGTAAGTGAGAGGGAATCTTCCAGAATTTCTCCAGGGAGGAGGGAGAGAGGAGGGGGACGGGCATCTAAAAACCGTTCTATACATACAAATAAGGTAATGTCTTCCTAGATGGTAATATTTGTATTTCAGTAAACTCACACGATATATAAAAACGTAATAAATACAACAATGTAGTGCCGTTTGTATATTACTAGAGTGAATAGTATACAAACTGCACTACATTGTTGCTTTTATTCAGTACCCTGATGTATATTACGATTTCATATATCGTGTGAGTTTACTGTAATACAAATATTACCATGTATCTAGGAAGACTCCTCTCTCCCTCCTCCCTTACTTACGTCAAAGGGGGGGGGGTGTCCATCTCTACACGTGTTTAAAAGTTTGTTAAAGCCTCCTATATTAGCCATGACTAAGAACGGCCAGTCCATTTGAAACGCGTTGGCCAAGACTACTTGCTGTGGAATTTTAATATTTGCCTAAATAAAGATTACAAGTGATTCCTGACAAGGCTGGATATCAGAATTTTTT
>CM033643.1:53332636-53378202 GCA_019512145.1 Engystomops pustulosus
GGGGAGGATGCGCTGCCGGGAAGGAAGGGGATGCGCTGCCGGGAAAGGGAAGGGGAAGGAAGGGGATGCGCTGCCGGGAAGGAAGGGATTGCGCTGCCGGGAAGGAAGGGATGCGCTGCCAGGAAGGAAGAAGGGTCCCGAGGGAAGTGGGATGGCTGCCGGGAAGTAAGGGACGTGCGGAGTAAGGGGATGCGCCTGACGGGAAGTAATGAGGTGCGTGCCGGGAAGGAAGGGGGTGCGCTCCAGGAAGGAAGGGGATGCGCTACTAGGATCATCCTACTAGGATCATGATCAAAAAGATGAAGATGAAAAGATCAGAGGCCCCAGGATATATAAATATATACTTTTGGGGGCATTGTTTGTTTCCTTTTTCAGTAGATGAGAAGCAAGGAAGGAAGGAAGGAGAGGCGCTGCCGGGATGGAAGGAAAGCCGCTGCGGGGAAGGAAGGAGAGGAGAGGCGCTGCCAGAAAGGACAGAAGGAGGAGAGGTGCTGCCAGGAAGGAAGGAGAGGTGCTGCCAGGAAGGAAAGAGATGCAATGTCGGGGAGGAAGGAGAGGCGCTGCCGGGAAGGAAAGGCGCTGCCGGGAAGGAAGGAAAGCCGCTCCCGGGAAGGAAGGATGGAGAGGCGCTGCCAGAAAGGATGGAGGGAGAGGTGCTGCCGGGAAGGAAGGAGATGCACTGCCCGAAAGGAAGGAGAGGCGCTGCTGAGAAAGAAGGATGGAGAGGGGCTGCCAGGAAGGAAGAAGAGGCACTGCCGGGAAGGAAGTAGAGGCGTTGCCGTGAATAAAGGAAGGAGAGACACCAGGTTGCTCCACAGGTGCGACTTAGCTCTCGGTGATGGCCAAGGTACAAAATCGGAAGACAGACGGAATCGGAAATCAGACAACTACACAACTAGGACACAGATCAGAAGAGGAAGAAGAAAGAGGCCCCAGGACATATATATATCTACTATAGCGGACAGTGTTTATTTTCTCCTTTAGCAAATGAGAATCATATAGTAGTGCTGTTAGCTCCAGTCTCCGATCTATACAGGAGAATTGCTTTCAGGACATAGATCTGAAGATGAAAAGAAGAGGGGCCTCAGGATATGTATATCTACTATATGGAGCAGTGTTTTTTTTCCCTTCTAGGAGATGAGCATTGTGTAGTCGTGCTTTGAGTGCTGCGAGGAAAAAGAGGCACAACTAGGACACAGATCAGAAGATGAAGGAGATGAGAATCACATAGTCGTACTGCAAACTCTAGACTGTGATCTATGAAGGAGAGTCGCTGCAGGGAAGCTACAAGTGCTACAGAAAGGAGAATCCTACTAGGATCATGATCAAAAAGATGAAGATGAAAAGATCAGAGGCCCCAGGATATATAAATATCTAATATAGGGGGCACTGTTTGTTTCCTTTTTCAGTAGATGAGAAATGATGAGTCTTTCTGCGTGCTCCAGACTGTGATCAAAGAAGGAGAAAAGCTGTCGGGAAGGAGAGGAGCTGCCAGAAAGGACAGAAGGAGGAGAGGTGCTGCCCGGAAGGAAGGAGATGCACTGTCAGGAAGGAAGGAGAGGTGCTGCCAGGAAGGAAGGAGAGGTGCTGCCAGGAAGGAAAGAGATGCAATGTCGGGGAGGAAGGAGAGGCGCTGCCGGGAAGGAAAGGCGCTGCCGGGAAGGAAAGCCGCTCCCGGGAAGGAAGGATGGAGAGGCGCTGCCAGAAAGGAAGGAGATGTTTGTTTCCTTTTTCAGTAAATGAGAAATGTAGAGTCTTTCCGTGAGCTCCAGACTGTGATCTATGCAGGAGGGGAATTGCAGGGAAGGAAAGGCTCTGTCGGGAAGGAAGGAGTGGTGCTGCTATAATGGATGGATGAAGAGGCTTTGCCGGGATGGAAGGAAGGAAGGAGAGGCGGTGCTGGGAAGGAAGGGGATGCGCTGCCGGGAAGGAAGGGGATGCGCTGCCGGGAAGGAAGGGGATGCGCTGCCGGGAAGGAAGGGGATGCGCTGCCGGGAAGGAAGGAGATGCGCTGCCGGGAAGGAAGGAGATGCGCTGCTGGGAAGGAAATCTGCTGCCGGAGGGGATGGAGGGAGAGCGCTACCAGAAAGGTAGTAAGGAAAGAAGGAGAGGTGCTGCTAGGAAGGAAGGAAGGAAAGGTGTGCCGCGGAAGGAAGGAAGGAGAGGCGCTGCTGGGAATGGTAGGAAAGAGAGGTCTGCCAGGAAGGAAGGGGATGTTTGTTTCCTTTTTCAGTAAATGAGAAATATAGAGTCTTTCCGTGAGCTCCAGACTGTGATCTATGAAGGAGAGGAATTGCAGCAGGAAAGGAAAGACCTGTCGGAAGGAGAGTGAGTGGTGCTGCTATAATGGATGGATGAAAGGAATGGAAGGAAGGAAAGAGAGGCGCTGCTGGGAAGGAAGGAAAGGCGATGCCAGGAAGGAAGGAGAGGCGGTGCCAGGAAGGAAGGAGAGGCGCTGCCGGGAAGGAAGGAGATGCGCTGCCGGGAAGGAAAGAGATGCGCTGCCGGGAAGAAGGGGATGCGCTTCGGAAGGAAGGGGATGCGCTGCCGGGAAGGAAGGGGATGCGCTGCCGGGAAGTAAGGGGATTGCGCTTGCCGGACACCGTCTCCCCTCTTGCTCAACAGTTGTGACTCAGTCGGCTTTGGGTGCGCTTCCGGCGAGACGGTAAGAACCGGCAGGGGGGGCCCTGCCGCGGAAGGAAGTGAGCTATGCGTGCCGGAGAAGGCAGGAGAGGGGCTGCACGGTTCTATGGCTAGTCCTTTGGGGTGGTGAAGGAATGCTGATCCAGATTTTGGAAGGCAGGAGAGGCGCCTGATGGGAAGGAACACTGCTGCCCGCAAGACATGGATATGGAGACTTGGTGTGCTACCTCATAAGTAAGTTGAAGGACGGATGGCCGAGTGCCGCTCTGTCTGCTAGGCAAGGACGGTTTGAGGAAGTTGGAAAGGTGCTGTTTCCGGGAGGAAGGCTAGGAGATGGCACCTGCACTTGGGACATGGAAGGGGAGATATGCGCTGCGTTGGAATGCGTGTCGAATTGGAATGGGGATTATACCGCTGCGGGAAGGAAGGATCAGTGCGCTGCCGGGAAGGACCATAGAGAGAAGGCACGCTGGTGAAGGAAATCTGCTGCCCGTGCACATATTTATGAGATCGGATGGGAGGACTGGTCATGTACAGAAAGGTACGTAAGGAAGGAAGGGTGAATGCGCATGTACGGGACAGGTGACCAGGGAGATATTGCGCTTGCCGGGAAGGAAGGGGATGCGCTGCCGGGAAGGAAGGGATTGCACGCTGCAGGGAAAGTTAAGGGGAAAATTGAGCGCATTTGATTGTTCCGGGAAGTAAGGGGAAGCGCGTTTGCCGAGAACTGTATATGTGGGCTTAGTGCGCTGCGGGAAGAAAAGTAAGGGGATGCGGCCTATCATATATGGCAGGGAAGTCAAGGGGCAATGCCAGCCTGCCGAGGTTCGGGAAGCCTAGTAACAGGGAAGTAAGGGGCGTGCATGCACAACTGCCGGGCTTTAGGCACACGGAGCACTGCGACTGCTCGTGGAAGCAAGGAGACTGCGATATGACTGGGGAAAGGGAAAGGCGGGCGTCTGCCGGGGAAGGAAGGAGTATGGCGCTGCTGGGTAGACTAATCTGCTTTGCCGGAGGATGGATGGAAGAGGTAGACTACCAGGAACAGGTAGTAAGGATAATCTAGTGAAATAAGGAGAGGTCTGTCATAGGATAGGAAGGAAGAAAATTGTAAGCTGCCGCGAAGGAGGTAAGGAAGAGCAGAGGCGCTGCAGGGAGGAAAGGAAGGGGGAAAGTGCGTGCTGCCGGGAAAGGAAGGGGAATGCGGCTGCCGCGGAAGGACAGGAAGGGGATGGCTGCCGGGAAAAGGAAAGGAGATGCGCATGCGGGAAGGGGAAGGAGATGCGCGCGGGCAAGGAATGAGAGGCACTGTGGGAAGGAATCGTGCCCGGAAGGAATGGATGGAAATAGGAGGCGCTACCAGAAAGGTAGTAAGGAAGGAAATGAGAGGTGCGGTAGGAAGGAAGGAAGAAAGGTGCGCCGGGCAGGAAGGAAGGAGAGGCACTGCGGGAATGGTAGGAAAGGAGAGGTGCTGCACGGAAGGAAGGGGAGTTTGTTTCCTTTTTCAGTTAAATGAGAAAATATAGAGTCTTTCGTGAGCTCCCGCCGTAGATCTATGAAGGAGAGGAATTGCAGGGAAGGAGAGATTTATTGGATCTAGCTGCACTGGGGAAGGAAGGAGTGGTGCTGCTTAATGGTATGGCATGACAATTTATGAATAGGAAATGGAAGGAAGGACTATAGCGAGCGCTGCTGGGATAGGAAGGAGAGGCACCTTGGTCCAGGAAGGAAGAGAGAGGCGCGGCCGAGGAAGGAAGGAGATGCGCTGCCTTGTGGAAGGAAGGGGCATGCGCTAGCAGGAGAAGGAAAGGGGAATGCGTAGTTCCGGGAGGCAAAGAGGAACTCTGCTTTTGCTGCGGGAGGACGGGTACAACTCCATGCAGCTGGACGGGACGGAAGGCAAAGCAAGTGCTGCAGGAAGGAAGGACAGGCTCTGCCCGGAAAGGAAAAGCCACTGCAGGAAAGGAAAGGATGGAGAGGCAGCTGCCCCAGAATAAGTTGAGGTATGGAAGGATAGCGGCGCCATGCCAGACAGGAAAGACCACTGCCGGGAAGGAAGGATGGAGAGGTGCTCACCAGAAAAAAGTAGTAGCGAGGGAGGAGAAGGTGCACGTCCAGTTGGTTAAAGAAAGAGAGATGCACTGTCTGGAAGGAGGAAGCGGAGCTCTTCTGCTGTGCCAGCAAGGACCGGAAGGAAGGTTTTTGCCTGCCGGGAAGGATAGTCGGAGATGCAACTGTAGGGAAGGAAAGGATGTAGATATGCTGCCGGGAAGAAGTAGAGGCGACTTCATTAGGAAAGAAGGAAGAAGCTGCTGGAATGGAAAGGCGCTGCCTGGAAGGAAAATGCCACTGAGGGAAAAGAAGGCTGGAGAGAGAGGCGCTGCAGAAATGAAGGAAGGAAGGAGGGGTTGCTGCCGGGAAAGCGAAGAGAAAGGCACTGTTGGGATAGGAAGGAAGGCGCTGCGGGAAGGGAAAGCCAATGCCAGGAAGGAAGGATTATAGAGACTTGGACATGCCAGAAAGGAAGATAAGCATATATAAAATTATTACCCCACATCTCTCAGTGTATACAGCCAGCCAGCCCCCCCTCGGTAAACAAGCCAGCCCCCCCCTCGGTATCACCAGCCATTCCACATCCTACCTGTCTGTCTACATTCCGCCTCCCTAGGTATACAGCAGCAGAGCCTTCCCACCATCGGATGTAGTAGCCAGCAATTCCCGTTCCCTACAGTAATACATAGGCCAAGGCCCTGCACTCATCATATCACGTATACAGCACACTAGGCACCCCCCCTTCCACTAATCCCAGTACAGATCCCCCAACCCCGAAGTACACAGCCACAGACAAGCCACTCAAAAGTATAAAAGCCATCACCCCTCTAAGTAACCTAGCCAACAGCCCCATCGTAGTATATACAGTCCAACTACCTCCTCACAGTTTACCGCCAGTACCCCCTTCTTAGCTCTTATTACAAGCCAGTACTGCCCCCCTCCAATATAGAGACAGCATATCCACCACTACACCAAAGATAGATCCAGACAAGAACTACTCAGTATACAAGCCAGCATGCCCCCCTCAATATACAGTCGGCCACGCCTCAGTTAAAGTCAACATGTCATTATACGTTAGGGGCCCTCCTCAGTATACAGCAGCCAACTCACCTCAAGTATATAGCCAGCAAGCTCCCATCAGTATATGCAGCCAGCCCCCCTCAGTATACAGCTAGCCAGCTCCCCCTCAGTATACAGCTAGCCAGCTTCCCCTCACTATACAGCTAGCCAGCCTTCCCCTCCATAACAGCTAGCCAGTTCCCCTAATATACAGACGGCCAGCTCTCCTCAGTAAACAGCCAGCCAGGCCTCCCACTCAGTATACAGCAGCATCCCCCCTCAGTATACAGTCCAGCCAGCTCTCACAAGAGTACAGCCCGCCCCCTCCGCAAGTAACCAGCCAGCACCCCCTTCAGAATACAGCCAGTCTGCCCCAATCCAAAGATAAGAGCCAGCCATCCCCCTTGGGCTCTTAATATAGAGCCAGAAAGACACTCCCACTAAAGTATACAGCACCATGCCGCCACCTCCACAAAAATACCATTTCACTAATAATTTACAGTCTGATCCCATCCGAATGTAACTTTACAGTCAGCCCATGCTCAGTATACAGCCAGCCAGCTCTCCTCAGTGTACAGCCAGCCCAATCATGACAGTTATAACAGCCAGCTCCCCCTTCAGTATACAGGCCAGGGGTGCCCCTCCAAATATAGCGCCAGCCATCCACCCCCCTCACAAATAGGAGCCAGACAGCCCCCTCTTCCAGTATACAGCAAGCCTGCCCCTCAATATACAAGTCTGTTCCCCACTCACATATACTAGTCAGCCCCATGTCGATTATTACATCCAGCATCCCACTCAGTATACAGCAGCAGACTTCCCCCCTCTTTTCAGTAACAGCCAGCCTGCCCACTTACAATTACAGCCAGCCTGCCACACCACCTAACCAAAGATACAGGTCAGCTCCTGTCTATGTATACTGCAGCCCCCCTCCTCAGTATAAGCCAGCCCCCTACCTCAGTATACAGCAGCCAGTCCCCTCAATATTACAGCCAGCCCCTCTTATATACAGTCAAATCCTCCTCAGTTAAGCAGCTCCCCTTCAGTATACAGCCAGTCTGCCCCCCTCCAATATAGAGACATCCATCCCCCTCCAATATAGAGCCAGACAGCCCTCCTCAGTATACAGCCAGCCTGCCCCCCTCCAATATACAGTCGGCCCCCGCTCAGTATACAGTCAACCCATGCTCATTATACAGCTAGCCCCTCCTCAGTATACAGCCAGCCAACTCCCCCTCAGTATATAGCCAGCCAGCTCCCCCTCAGTATATAGCCAGCCAGCTCCCCCTCAGTATACAGCTAGCCAGCTCCCCCTCAGTATACAGCTAGCCAGCTCCCCCTCAGTATACAGCTAGCCAGCTCCCCTCAGTATACAGCCTAGCCAGCTTCCCCTCCACTATACAGCTAGCCATCACGTACTTTCCTCACACTATAGAGGCAGGCCAGCTCACTTCCATATAGTATACAAGAAAATCCAATATAACCCAGACAGCCCCCTCAGTTATACACAGCATCCCCCCTCAAATGTCAAAGTTAGACAGCCAGGCAGCTATTTCACTACAAGGTACAAGCCAGCCCTCCTCACAGTATATAACAGTACACAGATCCCCCTTCAGCTATACTAGCCAGTTCGGCCCCATCAATATAGAAGCCAGCCACCCCCTCCCATATAGAGGCCAGACAGCCCACTCATCAGTAATACCGCCAGCCTGCCCTTCATCCAATATATAAGTCTGACCCAATCCGCGCACTTTACAGTCAAGACACTATATGACTCAGATATACAGCCCAGTCCAGCATCTCCTCAGTGGTACAGCCGCCCCTCCTCAGATTATTCAGACCAGCACCCCCATTCAGTATTACAGCCAGTCTGCCTCCTCCAGTTAGCAGCCAGGTACAGCCCCCTCAAGTATAAGCCAGCCTGCCCCCCTCCAATATACAGTCTGCACCACACGTCACTCTTAATAGTCAGCCAACCTAATGCTCAGTATTACAGTCCGCATCCCACTATTAATCCTCAGAACAGCCAGCCATGTCCCCCTACTAATATACAGACCAGCTGCCCCCACCTATCAATATACAGTCCAGCTCATTGCCTCGTTTATACTGACAGCCCCCTCATCAGTATACAGCCAGCCAGTCCCCCCTCCGTATAAGCCAGCCACAGTCCCCCTCACAGTATTAAAGCCAATGCCATCCTTGTATAAAGCCAACATCCTCCTCAAGTTACAGCCGCTTCCCTCGTAACAGCCAGTATCGGACCACCCCTACCAATATAGAGCCAGCCATCCACATCCCGCCAATTAATATAGAGCCAGACAGCCCTCCTCAGTATACAGCCAGCCTGCCCCCTCCAATATACAGTCTGTCCCCACTCACTATACAGTCAGCCCATGCTCAGTATACAGCTAGCCCATATTTAGTTACACAGGCCCACAGCCAACTATCCCTCAGTATAACAGACCGCTAAAGCATCAGCTCCCTACACTCTACGCATACCCTTCAGCTATATATGCCAAGCCAGCTCCCCTCAGTATTATCCATTTATGCTAAGACCCCTCCCACTCGTATACAGCTAGCCAGCTTCCCCTCACTATACAGCTAGCAACTGCTGCCCCTCCATATAACAGCGGCAGCTCCGCACCTCTAGGTATACAGCCAGCCAGCTCCCCTCAGATACAGCCAGATCCCCCTTGCAGATAAGCACCAGCCACGCTCCTCCCGTCAGTGTTACAGCCATGCCCCTCCTCAGTATACAGACAGCTACCCTACTTCAGTAGAACAGCACCAAGTCTGAACCCCATCCAAATCTAGAAGACAGCATCCCCCATTCAAATATTAGAGCCAGAATCAGCCCACCTACAGCTATACAGCCAGCAATGCCCACACTCCAATATACAGTACTGCCCCATACCGACTCAACCTTTACCGTACAGTTTTGGCACCCAATAATATGTCTCAGTTACTACCGCCAGCCCTCACTGCGTTAGTATAACAGCCACCATCACCACCTCACAATAACTACAGCCAGCCAGCTCCCCTCAATATACAAGCAGCCTGCCCATCCCTACAAACTACAGTCAAGCCCAACCGATCCAGTTCACACACAGTTATAGTCTATCCCTCATTAATATTTGAAATATATGTTGTCAGATATACTGCCAGCCCCCCTACAGTATACCAAGCCGTAGTCAGCTCCCCATTAAAGTATAAGCCAGCCAGCTCCCCCTCAGTTATTAACAGACCAGCCCGTAATTACAAGCAAGCAAGATCAGACCCCATTATAATCAGTATAACAGCACAGCCAGCTCCCCCTCAGTATACAGCCAGCCAGCTTCCCCCTCAGTATACAGCAAGGCAGCCACTTTGCCATGCTCCAGTTTCCAGGAGAAACATGCTCGTGTCTGGGAGCGCCAGTGGGCCGACTTCTCGTAGTAGGCACAAGTCAAATAATGGCCATTCATACATTATTAATGTCAGAGATTAAGAATATTGCCATCTAGGGGGGCTCACTTGGAAGCAAGATGGTGGAATGCCGTGGGCCACTTCCCCGTAGCCTTTTGCCTATAATCCGGCCACTGATTGGAATGCTATTCAAGAACGATGACTATTATTGCTAATCATAGATAACAACATAGTTTTGCCTTATACAAATGGTTTGGCACCAGAGATAAAAAAATGACATAGTAGTAAGAGAAACTAGGTACGCCAGAACACAGATTCATTACGGGAATGAGGCGGGAACATAAGCATATGAAAGATTACTAAAATTTGGGAGTATTCAGTTTAAGGAAAAAATAGAGGAGATGAGTGGGATAAAACCCATTGTACACAGTAGAAATATGTCTGAAATTGGCAGTACAGGGATGTCGAGTCCAAAAATACTTTCATATACCAGGGCCTGTGGCACTTGACTAGGGACGGAAATCATACTCCCACGCTAGGGAGAGGCGGTCTCCTTATTTTTTGCTAATACCATCACACAGACAAGAGGCATCCTCACCAATTAGAGGGAGGGCAGTTCTATTGGGCCATAAGAGGCTGGAGGGAAGGTGGTTTTTATAATCTGTCCATAAGACAGGGGGTTCCTTACACAATACTAGAGGAGACGGCATTACCCCATTGATAGAGAAGAGAGACAGTGAGGGATGGTCTACCATTACCATAGAAAAAGAGAGCATCCTTTCACAAGAGTGAGAAGCTAGTTCTAATCCATCACCTAGATACCAGGGTGTAATCCACTACAACCATGAGGAGAGGGAATGGTTACGTACACGCTATATACAGGGGTCATCCTCTATGGCCTAATGAAGGGAGAGGAGGTTCTGCCAATCTACCTAGATCAGGGGGCATCCTTTCTACATCAGAGATCATGTAGATAGAGCTCTGGGGACAGATTTGTGTAAGTGATAAATGTATAATAAAATGTATATATCGGTTGTTAAAATGTGAGTTGCTAAGTGTTAAATGTCAATGAATTATACCAATATGCTTATTTTGAGGGGCGAGGGGAGGCCCACTTATATAACATGTTATATGGGGCACTGCCACTCCTAAGTCTTACACCACTGATTTGCTTACAACGGGCTAGTAAGCATGGTGGGGGACAGTGCATGGTGAATGAATTGCTCAACAGCTTTGTCTTCCTTTCGTCTGAGTCCTCCGCAAGACTCAACACAACATTATCATCTTGAATGAACACCTTATTATTTTATACTGAGAGATGTATGCAGAAAAAATCTAGGTGAGCAGTTTCCCCCAAAAATTATATCAGCTAGGGAATCACAGTTTCTCCAATGTGCAGCAAAAGTCTGTATAGCTTTCTGACTTCACAGATCATGAATCTTGCCAAAATTCGTACAGTTGCCATATTGAGGTCGAGCATGGATGCTATAAGTATGCGTGCCACAATTTCCAATCATGTTAGCATCTAAGACTTCCTAACATTGAAGGATGCAAATAGTCATTGCACCTGAATGACATGTGAACGAAGATGATTTATTTAGATTTGGTCACCAATTAAGATCCTAAAAAAAAAATAAAACATTTTATTTTTTTATGATGTTTCCGTTTGCCTCCAAGACACTATTAACACATCCAACTTCAATCATAATGCATGCCCATCTGGTCAACTGGTTTGTGATACACATGGTTCTGATGTTGTCACTTAGAGGACATCTACATCAGAGCGCCTATGGTAGATGACTATTACGTACCTCCCCATCCTGTGAATCCTAAGCTTAATTTCTTATATATTTTGCCAGGCCATTGAGCGTAAAAAATAGTTACAAGATCTACAATTAGCCGTGGGGCTCTGCAGCGCCCACCATTAGGGCTCCACGTATATAACGGCCAGCCACGTTCAAGAGCCCAGAATGGGGCTAAGTTCTAAGTTCCAGAATGGGGATGGCACGGCCCCAGGGCGAGCATAAATTATATTACAGTGAGCCACAGGCTAATTTGATATCTGCTAACTTCAATTTTATACAGAAATGTTTTGGTGCCATGCCAAGGCAAGGACTGGGACTAGCATCGGGGACGAACAGGTGGAAGGTACGTACACTATAACTTTCATACTTTACCAACAGGGAATCTGATGGTGGATTCATATAGGTGAAAGTGTATGTCAAGTCAGAAAAGGTATTATTTTAGTAGTGTTACTTGTATATCGGACACAAATTTTTTGGATTTCACTAAAAAACACACAATTCAATTCACCGAAGCCTGCTAGGTTTCTAAGGTTGACTTAGATACTGCCTAGCACTCAGACTTTACTTGTAGACCATCACCACAGAGGGCAACCAGTGGACCAGCAGACGTTGTTCACAGCACCTGCACTGTCGTCCACTGTTCATGTTGTATTAGGGTGGGTCAGAAATCTACTGTATATATAATGTAATATAATAGATTATATAGCAACATTGTAAAGTAATAACACAATCTTTCTCTGCAAATGTTTTTGGTTAACAATTGACTATGTGCTATTGAAAAAACAGCCAACAAATATAAAAATCTTTATTCACGTTATATTTAATCTACCACCAGTGTGGGGAAAGGGTCTATCTACCTGAAATCTCCTCCCATATCATTGGGCAGGCAATACATGAAATGTAGAGTCGTGAGAAACTCTAATGCAGTCATAAGCTAATGATTTTTGAATATTCCATCAGCTTATTTAGATTTTAGAGCCTTAGTGACAAATGCGGCCACTAGGGACCCTTCTCAATAGAAATGGATATGAAAGCAAAAAACTTCATTGATCTAAAGTTTAGATGCTATACAGTACGTAGATAGAAATTTACCTTATATGTTCCTAATCCTACACTTAAGGTTTCACATCTTTTTCCCAGAAAATATACCTTTACGGTATTAGTGCCATTTTCTCAGATTAGTGTTTTAAGGGTCTTATTTGGAGTGAACAGCGCCTGATATACAGTAAAACTAGAAAGCTAAGGACCCCTAATGCACGTTCACAAATGTAAAAGCCGCCACTCAAAATAAACCAAATTAAAACAAAAATCTTGTAGGATATTATTGTAATAGATAGAAAACAAAGATGTCATTTACATTAGAGTCACATGATAAAGTCATTTTCTTTTAATATTCAACTAAAATAATCAATAATAGCATTGGTTTTATTACAGAACAGATAATTCCTTCTTATCATCTCTATAATATACTGATGGTAAGTATTACAATTGATTTGTGCCGATATTCCAGTGTTTTAAATAATGACCATACAAAGGGTCTGAATGTATTAGTACAATTGTAGACCTAGCACTATAACGGTTATGTAGCCACCTAATTTTACAGATGCTTTGTGCTATTTTAATCTCTACAGACTAGTACTAGTATGTCACTTTGATAATATTGGCCTTTATTATACGAAGCATATCTATTTGCAAGGTTTGGAATTCAGTGCATGCTGCACTATAGTCTCCTATTCAGAAGATTTTGTATTTTGTGCACGTCTTGACTGGTAAGACAATGAAATAACACTATTTTATAACACTTTTATAGCTTTTAGCCTTCATTTGCTATATTACAGTGTGATGAATCAGGTCACTGGCTTTACAATAAGGTGCAAAAGTTAATGCGTCCATTGAGCCTGCCCGGGCGCGCCGTTACATTGTACGAGACGATTCAGTGTTACCTTCTGATTGCTGTTTGGAACTCCCTTAAGATATCATCTATTCAGATATTTTCCTACAAATTCCGTCACTTTGTAAGCCCTTCATGCTAGGGGTTGTACCCTCGGGCCTGTCAATGGCACAACATGGCTGGATACTATACATTTTTAATCTAATCGCAATGGCACTGCAAGTATTTCGATCAATGGAGTAAATGGTTATCGATGTTAACGTAATTTCCATCGGCATTAAGAGCCCGCTTACCATGGTAGGTCTTGCTGTGGCCAGTATAGAATTTCTTACCGGCACATTCGATTTATTGTAACATGTTTCTGAGAAGATGAACTAGGAAACTGTTTCTTTGCTTCTCCAACTGGTTTTGTTATTAGGGCATGTTCCACCACTAGACCAAGTACATCAGTATTCACTTACATCAGTAGCACCAAGAAACAAGATCTCATCTTCCTCTTGTCCTCCAAATCTCCACTAGTTCTAGATTATACTGCAGAGTATTTAGATTTGCTATTCTCAGTTAGTGTATCATACTGCCACATAAACCCCAAATGTAATGGGACATCGTTTGGAAAAGGGCTCCTGAACGTTTTGAACTATTACAAGAAACAGTAGTATTATCTATATTTCCCTTGACTCTGACATCACAGTAACCGAGACGTCCGCCGTCGCAGGAGTTCTGGAGTGTTTCCCGCTGGACTCTATGTCAGTGCAGAATCCTGCCATAGCCAATGTCTTGTAAATTAATAATTGACTGATAGGAAGTAAAGAGGAGAATATCCTTCCTCAGCATAGATGATATGTAAACACGTCGGTAAAGCTTTAGTGTACCTCTAATAGCCTGTATTATCCAGTAAGTAGAAGTGTTCTTGTTTTATGACGGGTGTTAATGTTCCAATAGTCTTGTCACAGGAGGAATACCTGATCACAGGGTAATAATGCATAATGAATATCGATAAAGAGATCAAATTAGTGCAAAGTATGTGAGACGGACAATGAAATTTGGGAATTGTAAGGATACAAGTAATTAGTACCAGCTTTTAGTTGTTACAGTAAACTAGGTTAAAATAACAAAAGTACTGACATAAGCTGATCAATATTTATTGAAAATATTGGGAAACGGGACATCATCGGGCCAATCTTTTATAAAAAATAGTTTATCATGTTCAGGTCCATCTTGTACACAGATGTTCGGTGGATCCAATACTACAGAGGCATTAGAGTAGCTTTGTCTATAAACCTCTAATTCCCTCATTCCCTTTTTACTAATACATGGTCCTCCCGAGTACAAATCACTTTTCCCGCATCCCCCTTGCGACCGGGATCCTGTGCCTCCCACCATTTGTTTTTTACATACACAATTACTTCTCCTTACGAGGCCCTCCTCTCATCCTATCTTGTGTTGACCCCACCAGGCATCACAACACTTTAACACCGATGATTTTACTGGGTGGAACCCCCTGGACTTTGTCTTTGAGACTGGAGGACTGGTACTTGTGCGTTCACTGCTCGTCATTTCCTGACAAGCAGCCGACCAAGATTTGACCCCCCAGAGGCAGTTCGGCTTCATGGTGCTGTGCGGATCTGGTTGGTGCCGATCAAGTATAGCTATGTGTAAAATCGTAAAGGCAAACCAGTGATAAGTTGTGCAACGTGTGGGGCTATACAGGCTAATAAACATTTAGGACAGCGCATGACCAATTGGTATGCATGCTGATTTTTCATGATTATATTGCTCTGACTCCGATATTTCCTCGATCCATGATTATGTATAGTAGTCCTGTCCATGCAGGTCTCATAATTACTTCAGTGCTTACCCACCTTAATGCGCGCATAAGCAGACATCGCCCTGTCCAATATCCTCTAGAGTAGCTTCACAGAAAACGGAAGCAAGCGCTGATGGGAGATGTATGAAATTGGCTCTACATTCATCTCAAGTATCCACGGATATTGGAATTAGAAATAATTCTTAAAAATAGCTTCAGGTGACATTAACACACAAAGAGTTGCATTGTCGTATTTAAAATGTATTGCGCAAAAAATGTCTTTACTACATCCACCTCCCATGTAAATACAGTTCATCCTTCTCGTTATTCTTCCATGCAATTGTGATGTGCGACATGTTCATGTGGAGTCACACTTTAATGTTAATAGAGAAGTCTTACCACCAGATTCTTTATGCGGTGTAAGCTAATCTAAACGGCATTATGAGTGAGCTCATTTGTTGCTGCTGATACACTTGGATTAAAAAAATATATCATGGTATAGGCACAAACAATCACATGAGTACAGATCCCACCCTACTTGCTTGTGTTCAATGGCACCTCCTTCAGACTTGTCCCTAAAACCATTGTTTCCCTTCACAATTACTTTCCTTTGCTTATGTGAAATATATCTGTTATTGTTTTAATTTGAAAATTTTTATAAATTTCTGTTTCGGCCCCTCTAGCATTTGGGTCTATGGTAACGCTGTTAGTTGGCATTCATGATGGAAAATATTATCGTGTATTATATTATATCATACCGCATAACATGACTACCTGCACAAATTGAATGTATCCTGCGGTTATTATTTATGTATATTTTGCCACACCATACTATATAATATATATATTATATATATACACTCACCGGCAACTAATATGTAGCGATACACCATGTAGAAACGGGTTGGACCCCAGTGTTTGTGCGCCTTCAGACATGCTATTTCAATCTATTCGTTTTCTCGGCATAGTATTACAAAATCCAGGTTGTCTTGGAAATCTATTTCCCTCAGATTATAGATGTGGTATATTTTTGACATGAAGGGGACATCTACACAGTTGCCGCAGAGAATTGTCCTGGCTGCCACATCCCATGATGCGACTTATGTAATCTCCCGTTCCACCACTCCACAAGATGCTGTGTCTGATTGGATTGAGATTGTTGCTGTGGAGCCCATCTAGTGAAGTAACAGTGAACTCATTGCATGTTCACTGAAAACCAAGTTGGTAGTATGATTCCAGCTTTATGACTCAATGGCGCATTAGTTGACTGCCATTTGAAAGTCTGTCAGCACTACTATTAATCTTGGGTACATGTATGGATAATAAAGTGGATGGATCATGGCAAGCAACCAATATCTCAGCTAGGATATTGTGGCACGTTGTGCAACTCGCATAGGCCTCAAAATTGGTTACCAACGGGGGCCACACAAGAGTGCCAAGATATTACCATACTAATTAAGAAAAATATATCCTCGACACACCATGCCACCAAAATCACCCACCCCCCAGCCTTGAACCGTTGAATACAAGAGCCACCGATGGATCACCATGCTTTCATATGTTGTATGGGATCGACCACACAAAATTCATGATTGACCTCACCACACATATCCTGAATGTCACTGAGCCCGTAAATCGAGACCTCCTCAGAAACTATTAGGCCAAACTGTTTTCTCACACTCTTCTACGTCACCAATTTCGAATGGGAGTTTGTGCAAATTTGATAACCTCATGTTCCCTGTTCTTACTATTTGATAAAAGGGTGGCACCCAGGTTTTTTTTCGTTGAGTTCTTCTGGCTTGTAGCCATCTGCTACACAAAGGTCAGTATATTCGTCACTGTGCGTTCCAGAGGATGACTCTTCTGCAACTTGGATAGTCTTAAGTTTTGACACGGTGCGCGATCTTGAGTTCACGTCTGCCCTTTTTCATTTTCAAGCCTCGAACAGTCTCTGCCCATTGACTTTGCCCTCTGACCTCTGCATTCAAATCAAAGGGCCATTTATTATTCCGCCCACAAGAACTTGCCGCTCACTGGAATGTTTTGTCTTTTTATTCGGACCAATATCTCTGATGATAAACATATACTAGAAGAGGGTTTTCTAAGTGAAATATGAACAAAATCACCCAGTACGATCAGCAGCTATTTGAAAAAAAATTAACTCAGGAACGCGATCCCCTATTTCTGCCCACCAAACAAAAATCAATGCTCAACTGTTCCTACAAAGCGGCAACTCAACATTCAACTTTCTTCCCCATAACTGAGCATTTCCTGGCCTTTAATTGAACTTCAGGAGATTGTCTTGACCCCATGATCTACAGCCCCTAATAATGCACTAGAGGTTGCCAGCCATAGGTGATTGGCTGATGTTAGAAATTAAGTGTTAACGAGCAGTTGGAAAGGTGTAATCCTAATAAAGTGGCCAGGGAGTGTAGTATGAATGCATCACTCCTAGTTTTATGGATGTTTTGCAAATTGTTTTGCTAGTTCTCCTTCCTTTATTTTTCGGTACTGTGGATACCCCTGTATCGACTCAACCTTTAATTGTAAATGACCTGATAAATACTAAATTTGTGACGCATGTGCAGTTTTAGATTATACATGCCATGTGTCTACGACAGGATCTGTCGATGACAGTACTTCCCATGTCATATGTAGCGGCGATAAAATGTATTGGCCTCCATGCTACTCCCTACCTACGCACTTGCGCTAGTAATATATATCTGACATGAAAGACATGGATGTGATCATACAATTGCCTGCAGAGACTGTCTTCTATTGGCAGCTAAAAACTGATTATAGAGTTGACTACGAATGACTGGAGAACGCCACCCCAGCCGATAGGACTAGTTAGCCGATCATGCGCGCAAGGTCGGGGCAATTTGGAAATCAATCCCACATGGACACGTGAGCTATGTTGTGAGTAATCATATTATGGGTTAAAAAAATCTATTGTCTTTATACTAGGGGGCATGTGTGCACATTGCACTTTGTTTCTATTTATCATTCCCAATGTTTAGCTACTATAGAACAACCGTAAGGTTACCCACCAATCGGCTAAACTGAAGGGCTTCCCATTGTTGTGTGATTTGTTTTCACCATCTGTGGATTTGTACCATTTAACTTTAATAATTTTCGTATATGTATAATTGAATAAAGATTATATGATAATTATAGTGCATCTATATGTGGTTGTGCTTTGCGTGCTATTGTCCAGTATGTGGTACACAATAGGCTTATAATATAGCTATCTGAGTATACATGTCATCACGTTTCCGTCAGAATCGTACGCTCTGAAGACTTAGATATACAAAACTGTTAGGTTCCTCCTTTTACACGCATATCTCTCCTCCACCTTCTTAATGACAAATTCCAATTGTGTTCTGATTGATCCACCCATAGAGATCCACCATTACACAAGTGGCAATAATCACACAGCACACGGTGACCCCACCAATAGATACTACATGCTTCTCAAAGTGTTCCAACACAGGCTCCCACTACAATAGTAAACATGGTGCCCGCCAAGTAACGTCACCTACCGGTGCCTGTCCCACCAATTTGACCCAAATGTGCACACAGTTGCCGCAATCAATTTTATCCCCACTAAGTTCACCAGTGTACCCCCCAGTCCCAACCACTAGCAAAGGTGTTCTGACCCCTAGGTGCTACAAGTAGCCACCACAAGTTGTCATGCCTCTGTTGCATAATACTCGAGTAAGATACACAAAACAGTGCTGCCCCAAGAAGTCACAGACCCCAGGCTACCCATTGCAGTAGACCAGTGCGGCCACCATACCCAGCGTCCCTAGGTGAATCCTTGCCAGGGAACACAGCACAAACAGATGTTAATGGGCCAAGATTGAAGCAGCAGACGATCCTTCACCCCAGCACCGGACAGGGACCAGAACAGGACATCACAGCTTTGCACGCTCCAATTAACACCATCAGCGAAAACAAGGTCAGTTGCTACACAAATGCAATGATGTAACTATTAAAAATTCCATTAAACGTGATGAATTTTTTTTTTAAGTTCCTCAAAAAATAGACCTAAAACAAAAAATTAGCATCAAAATAATGATTGAAAAAAGGACAGACCATTTTGTCCATATTTTCCTTTGTACGAACCCTCACTCACTTCTCTGACTAAGCAAACCCATAACGACCCTGCTATGTGCGATCACGTGCTGCCACATTTTTAAACTAGATTACACATCATGTTACAATTAAAAAAACGCCTTACTACTCCAATCTCATTAGGTAACAAACATCATGTAACAGTAGGAAGGGGATGTTTGTTTCCTTTTTCAGTAAATGAGAAATATAGAGTCTTTCCGTGAGCTCCAGACTGTGATCTATGAAGGAGAGGAATTGCAGGGAAGGAGAGACTCTGTCGGGAAGGAAGGAGTGGTGCTGCTATAATGGATGGATGAAAGGAATGGAAGGAAGGAAAGAGAGGCGCTGCTGGGAAGGAAGGAGAGGCGGTGCCAGGAAGGAAGGAGAGGCGCTGCCGGGAAGGAAGGAGATGCGCTGCCGGGAAGGAAGGGGATGCGCTGCAGGGAAGGAAGGGGATGCGCTGCCGGGAAGGAAGGGGATGCGCTGCCGGGAAGGAAGGAAAGGTGCTGCCGGGAAGGAAGGAAAGGCGCTGCCAGGAAGGAAAGCCACTGCCAGGAAGGAAGGATGGAGAGGCGCTGCCAGAAAGGAGGGTAGGAAGGAGAGGCGCTGCCAGGAAGGAAAGCCACTGCCGGGAAGGAAGGATGGAGAGGTGCTACCAGAAAAGTAGTAAGGAAGGAAGGAGAGGTGCTGCCAGGAAGAAAGGAGATGCACTGTCTGGAAGGATGAAGAGGTGCTGCCAGAAAGGAAGGAAGGAAAGGTGCTGCCGGGAAGGAAGTAAGGAGCTGCACTGTTGGGAAGGAAGGAGAGATGCTGCCGGGAAGGAAGTAGATGCCCTATTAGGAATGAAGGAAAGACGCTGCCTGGAAGGAAAGGCGCTGCCTGGAAGGAAAGCCACTGCCGGGAAAGAAGGCTGGAGAGGCGCTGCCAGAAATGAAGGAAGGAAGGAGGGGTGCTGCCGGGAAGGAAGGAAATGCACTGTTGGGAAGGAAGGAAAGGCGCTGCTGGGAAGGAAAGCCACTGCCAGGAAGGAAGGATGGAACTACTCCCTCCCCCCTCGGTATACAGCCGCCCGCCCCCCCCTCGGTATACAGCCAGCCAGCCCCCCCTCGGTATACAGCCAGCCCCCCCCTCGGTATACAGCCAGCCAGCCCCTCCTCAGTATACATTCAGCCTCCCTCGGTATACAGCCAGCGAGCCTTCCCCCTCGGTGTATAGCCAGTCATCCCGCCCTCAGTATACAGCCAGCCTGCCCCCCTCCAATATACAGTCTGCCCCCGCTCACTTTACAGTCAGCCCATGCTCAGTATACAGCCAGCCCCTCCTCAGTATACAGCCAGCATCCCACCTCAGTATACAGCCGGCCAGCTCCCCCTCAGTATACAGCCAGCCTGCCCCCTACAATATACAGCCAGCCTGCCCCCCTACAATATACAGTCAGCTCCTGCTCAGTATACTGCCAGCCCCTCCTCAGTATACAGCCAGCCAGCTCCCCCTAAGTATACAGCCAGCCAGCTCCCCCTCAGTATACAGCCAGCCCCTCCTCAGTATACAGCCAGCCAGCTCCCCCTCAGTATACAGCCAGCCAGCTCCCCCTCAGTATACAGCCAGCCAGCCACTTTGCATTGCTCCCAGTTCCAGAGAGACACAGCTCAGTGTCTGGGAGCGCCAGTGGTCCGCCGCTGATGGCACAAGTCAAATGGCCACATACATTATTAATGTCAGTGATAGATATTGCCATCTGGTGGGGGCTCACTCTGGGAGCAAGATGGTGGGGGCCTTGGGCCATGCCTCCCCGTAGCCTTTGCCTATAATCCGGCACTGATGGAATGTATCAAGAGAGGACTAGATACTCATGATAACAACATAGTTTTGCCCTTATACAAATCTGGTTTGGGCACCAGTGTATAAAAATGACATAGTAGACGTGGAACAGGTACGCAGCAACCAAGATTATTAGGGGAATGGGGGAACTAGCATATGACAGATTACTAAATTTGGGATTATTCAGTTTAGAAAAAAAGGATGAGGGGAAACCCCTGTACAATGTAGAAATATCTGAATTGGCAGTACAGGGATGTCTCCAAAAATCTTTCTATACCTAGGCCTGTGGCCTGGACTAGGGGGAATCCTCTACAGCTAGAGGAGAGGCGGTTATACCATCACCACAGACAAGAGGCATCCTCTACAATTAGAGGGGAGGCAGTTCTACTATGGCCATAGAGCTGGAGGGGAGGTGGTTTTACTATCTCCATAGACAGGGGGCTTCCTTTACAACTAGAGGAGAGGCAATTCTACCCATAGATAGGGAGATGCCGAGAGGTGAGGGGGTTCTACCATTACCATAGAAAATGAGCATCCTTTACACCAAGAGGAGAAGCAGTTCTACCATCACCATAGACAGGGGGCATCCACTACACCCAGAGGAGAGGAGGTTCTACCATCGCTATATACAGGGGTCATCCTCTATGCCTAGAGGAGAGGAGGTTCTGCCATCACCATAGACAGGGGGCATCCTCTACATCTAGAGATCATGTAGATAGAAGCTACTGGGACAGATTTGTGTAAGTGTATAAATGTATAATAAATGTATATATCGGTGTATAAATGTGTGTGCATAAGTGTTAAATGTATGAGTATACAAATATGTATATTTCTGAGGGGCTAGGGGGCCACATTTATAAATATGTTATGGGGCCCTGCCACTCCTAGTTACACCACTGATTTGCTACACTGGCTAGTATAGATGAGGGGGGACTTGCATGGTGAATGAATTGTCCACAGCTTTTTCTTCCTTTCTGTCTGTCATCCGCAGACTCAACACAACAATTTATCATTTGAATGAACACCTTGTAATACTAGAGATGTTGCAGAAAAATATCCAGGTGAGAGTTTCCCCAAAATATATCAGCTAGGGACACAGTTTCTCAATGTGCAGCAAAGTCTTGGCTTTCTGCTTCACAGATCATGATCTTGCAAAATAGCAGTTGCATGTTGGGTCCTGAGCTGAGAAGATGTGCCACAATTCCAATCTGTTAGATCAGTAATCATATCATTGAAGGATGCCACTAGTCATTGCACTGAATGGCATGGAACGAAGATGACTATAGATGTCCCAATTAAGTCCTAAAAAAAATGATCATTTGCCCTATGACACTATTAACACCAACTTCAATCATAATGAATACCATCTGGTCAACTGGTGATACAACATAGGTTCTGATAGTTTGTCCTTAGAGGACATCTACATCAGATCGCCTAATGGTAGATGACTATTACGTACCTCCCCATCCCTGTGAATCCTAAGCTTAATTTCTTATATCTTTGCATGGCCGCATTTCTGTAAAAAATTAGTTTACAAGATATACAAATTAGCCTGTGGTGCTCTGCAGAGCACCATCAGGCTCCACCGTATATAACGGCAGCCACGTTCTAAGAGCCCAGAATGGGGCTAAGTTCTAAGTTCTCAGAATGGGGCTGGCACGGCCCCAGGGCGAGCATAAATTATATTACAGTGGAGCCACAGGCTAATTTGCATATCTGCTAAACTTAATTTTTACAGAAATGTGGCCATGCAAAGGAAGGAAACTTGGAACACACGGGGACGAGGTGGGAAGGTACGTACATAATATTCATCTACCATCAGGTAATATGATGGTGGATTTCCTTTAAGTTGAATGTGTATGTAAGTCAGAAAAGGTATATTTTGTAAGTGTTACTCCGGACCAAATTTTTTTTGGATTCTCAAAACACCATCCATCACTGCAGCCTGGGGCTAAGGTTCAGTACATTACCAGCGCCCAGAGACCATCACCAGAGGCAACAGTGGACAGAGAGGTTGTTCACTGCACTGCACTGTTGTCCACTGTTCTGTTGTTAGGTCAGAACTACCTGTATATATACTGTAATATATATATATATAGCAAACATTGTAAAAGAAACACAAATCTTTCTCTGCAATGTTTTTTAACAATGACTATGTTGCATGAAAAACAGCCCAACAAATAAAAAACTTATCGTTATTAATCTACCACCATTGTGGGGAAGGGTCTATCTACCTGAAATCTCCTCCCATCTCATTGGGCATGCCAATACTGAAATGTAGAGAAACTCTAATGCAGTCATAAGATAATGATTTTTTGGAATATTCAATCAGCTTATTTAGATTTATAGAGCCTTAAGGTGACAAATGGGCCACTAGGGGACCCTTCTCACTAGAAATGGATATCGAAAGCAAACAACTTCATTGATCTAAAGGTTTTAGCATGCTATACAGTACGTAGATAGAAAATTACAATGTCCTACTTATTTTACATCTTTTTCCCAGAAATACCTTACGGTATTAGGCTTTTTCCTGATTAGTGTTTAAGGGTCTTATTTGGGATGTGAACAGAGCCTTATACAGTAAACTAGAAAGCTATGACCTATGCACTGTCACAATGTAAAGCAGCCACTCAAAATAACACAAATTAAAAAAATATGGATTTAATAGAAAACGATGATGTCATTACACTGGTCACATTGATAAAGTCATTTTCTTTTAATATTAACTAAATATAAATAAAGCATTGTGTTTTATACAGAAAATAATTTTCTTCTATCATCTCTATAATACTGATGGTAAGTATTACAACAGTGCAGATATTCCAGATGTTTAATAATACCCTACACAGGGCTGAATGTCTTATTCATAGACATAGCACTAACGGTATGTAGCCACCTAATAAGATGCTGCTATTCCAGACAGTCACTTATGTCCCTAATATTGGCCCTTTATACTGTAAGCCTTCTTATTCTGCAGGTTTGTAATTCAGTGCATGTGCATAGTCTCCTATGAATGATGTATTCTTGTGCAGGTAATGACAATGAATAACTTATAACAGCTTTTTATAGCTTTTTCCTTCATTGCTATATTACAGTGTGATGAATCGGTCAGGCTTTACATTTAAGGTGCATAAAGTTAATGGTCCATGAGCTGCAGGGGAGCGTTCACATTTTACGAGACGTTTTCAGTGTTACATTCTGCTTGGTGAATCTCACAGAATCATCTTTCGATCTTTTCACAAATTCCGTCACTTTGTTAAAGCCTTCAGCTAGACCCTGGCCTGTAATGGCACAACATGGCTGGACATACCAATCGCGGTCACTGCAGTATTTCTTCATGTTAAATTTTCGAGTAATTTCATCGGCATTCAGAGCTCCAGGCAGGTCTTGCTTGTTGGCCAGTAAGACCACCGGCACATTCTTTATTAACTCGTTCTGGAGGATGAACTGAAACTGTTTCTTTGCTTCATCCAAAGTGTGTTTGTTAGTGCTGTCCACCACGTAGACCAGTCCATCAGTATTTTCAAAGTAGTAGCACCAGAAAGATCTCATCTTCTCTTGTCCTCCAACATCCCAAATAGTTAACTGCAGATGCTTCTCAGTTTGTATCATCTCCACATTAAACCCCACTGTAGGGATCGTTGAAAAGGGCTCCTTGAACTTGAACTTATACAGAACAGTAGATTTCCCTGCTGCATCCAGGCCGAGTAGCAGGATTCTGGCGTGTTTCACCTTGGAATGAGCAGAACCTGCCAAGCCCATGTCTTGTATTTACTAATGATATAGGAAGTAAAGAGGAGAATACATTCAGCATGATGCATTGTAACAGCGGAAGCTGTGTACTTATAGCTTGTCTTATCAGTAAGTAGAAAGGTGTATTGTTTATGAAGGTTTAATGTCCAATGCTTGTCACAAAGGTGGAACCTGTCACGAGTAATAAAGCATGATCGATAAAGGAATCAAAGTGCAAAGTATGTGAGAATGCAATGATGGATGGGAATTGTACTGATACAAGTATCCAAGTTTATTTTACAGTAACTAGGTTAAAATAACAAGCTACTGACTAAGCTGATCAATATATTGAAACTTTGGGAGGGGATCATCGGGCCATCTTTTATAAAATTATAGTTATCATGTTCAGGTCCATTCTTGTACACAGGTCCCTGTGGATCAATACTACAGAGGCATAGATAGTCTTTGTCCTCCATATGGTACTCCGGTACAAAATAACCTTCCAGAATACCCCTATAAAGGCAATGTGCTACCAAAATAGTTTTTTTTAAAAATTATTTCTCCTTTGAGGAAATAATATAATAATATAATATATTGTGTTGAGGCAACACACTTTACAAAGATGATTTGTACATGGTTGAAACCCCTGGATGTCTTGATTGAGGAGGAGTGAGTGTACTGCTCTTGTTCTCCTGAAAGCAGAAGACCAAGTTTTGAAAACAGAGGATTCTGTTCATGGTGCTGTGCGGATCTGGTTGTTGCAGATCAGTATAGATATGTGTAACAGTTAAAGGAAAACAGGATAAGTTGTGCAACTTTGTGGGGTAAAGATAATAACACATTTCTTTAGCAGACAATATGGAAGCTTAGCTGTGTTCATGTATATTTCTCTGTCTCTCGATCTCTCGATCCTCTCGATCCTGCCCTAGGCAATCTCAGTGCTTACACCTCTTATTGGAGCCATCAAGCTAACGCCTCTGTCCATAATCCCCAGTTAGTTACTAGAAGGGAGCAGCGCTGGGCGTAGAAGGAGTCTCTTCAATGATCCACTGTTAGAATTTGATAAAAAAATAGCTTCAGGTTACATTAACACAAAGCGTTTGCATTGTGTTTTAAAATGTATTGAGCAAAATGCTTCACCACATGTAAATACATTCATTCTCGTTCTTTCTTCCATTGCATGTGATGTGTGACATTGTTAGTGGTCACTATTAATGTTAAAGGAAGTCTACCACCAGTATATGAGGTTTGTTAGCTAAAGGCACTTACTGGTGGGCTCTGTGCTGCTGATCCTGGAACATATCATGGTTAGGCACAAAAACCATAGCTTCCCACCCTCACTGCATGTTCATGGCACCTTCCTTCACCTCCCTCACCCCTTCACCTTCACATACTTCCTGATTATGTGAAATACTATTTTACTTGTTTTTATAAATGTTTATAATTTCTGTTGGCCCTCTTATCATTTGGGTCTGGTAACGTGTTTTGGCATCATGCATGGGAAATATAGTGTTATTATTTATCATACCGCATAACCAGATACCTTTCCAAATTGAATGTACCTTTGGTTATTATTATGTATTTTGCACCATAATATATACATATATATATATATATATATACACTCACCGGCCACTTTATTAGGTACACCATGCTAGTAACGGGTTGGACCCCCTTTTGCCTTCAGAACTGCCTCAATTCTTCGTGGCATAGATTCAACAAGGTGCTGGAAGGCAGTGGCATGTGGGTCCTGCGCTGAGAAGATGTGCCACAATTCCAATTGTGAGAATCAGTAATATATCTGAAGGATGCCCCTGTCATTGCACTGAATGGCATGGAACAGATGACTATAGATGCCCAATTTAGTCCCTAAAAAAATGGTAATTTGCCCTTGACCTATTACACCAACTTCAATAAATGATACCATCTGGTCAAAATGGTGATAACAACATAGGTTCTGATAGTTTGTCCTTAGAGGACATCTACATCAGATCGCCTAATGGTAGATGACTTTATGTACTCTCCCATCCCTGTGAATCCCAAGCTTTCATTTTATAACTTTGCAGGCCCGCATTCTGTAAAAATTGTTTCCAGTCTATACTATGTCTGTGGTGCTCTGCAGAGCACATCACGGCTCCAACGTATATATCGGCAGCACGTTCTAGGCCAGATGGGGCTAATTCTAAGTTTCGATGGGACTCGGCACGGCGCCACGGGCGAGCCTTTATATTACAGTGGAGCCCACGGCTAATGCATTTCTGCTTTCTTCTTTTACAGAAATGTGGCCCTGCAAAGGAACGGACTTGGCCCCCGGGGACGCGAGTGGAGGTACGTACCAATCTTCCATTACCACGGTCAATTGATGGTGGTTTCCTTTGTTGCATGTGTATGTAAGTCAGAAAAAGGTATATTGTACGTGTTACTCCGGGCCATGTTTTTGGATTCTCATTTGATGCAAGGAACAAGATTTAGATAAACCTTACTACGACACCCATCCATCACTGCACGCCGGGGCTAAGTTCAGTACATTACCAGCGCCCGACGACCATCCACCAGAGGCACAGTGGACAGAGACGGGTGTTCACTGCACTGCACTGTTGTCCACTGTCGCTGTTGTTCGCCTACTGTTCTTCTGTTTATATATTAGAACCCATTTGTCAAAGACACTCTGTTTGAAATGTTGTTTCTACAATCTTCGTCACTGTCATAAGAATACACCATCTTCTCTCACTACCATGTGGGGAAGGGTCTGTCTACTGAAATCCCTCCCCTCTCATTGGGCTGCCCCCATCGAATGTAGAGAAACTCTATGCAGTCATAGATATGATTTTTTGGAATATTCATCAGCTTATTTAGATTATGAGCCTTAAGGTGACAAAGGGGCCACTAGGGGACCCCTTCTCATGATGATATCGAAGCCACTCCTCATTGTCTAGGTTTTAGCATGCTGTTTCGTACGTATCGATAGGTTCACTTCTCACTTTTTTCACCTTTTTCCTAGAAACGTTATGGATTAGGCTTTTCCTGATTAGTGTTTGAGGGTCTTATTTGGGTGTGACAGAGCCTTCACAGTAACCTAGAAGCTCTAGACTCGTACTGTCACATGTAAGCAGCCACTCAAATAACACAAATTTATGGATTTAATAGAACGATGAGTCATTACACTGGTCACATTGATAAGTCATTTTCTTTAATATTACTAAATATAAATAAAGCATGTTGTTTATACAGAAATAATTTTCTTCTATCACTCTATTACTGATGGAGATTACAACAGTGAGATATTCCAGATGCTAATAATCCCTACACCGGGCTGGTCTATTCATAGCATAGCACTAACGCGTATGTAGCCACCTAATAAGATGCTGCTATTCCAGCCCGGTCACTATGTCCCTAATATTGGCCCTTTATACTGTAGCCTTCTTATTCTGCAGGTTGTAATTCAGTGCATGTGCATAGTCTCCATGAATGATGTATTCTTGTGCAGGTATGACAATGAATAATATAACAGCTTTTTATAGCCTTTTCCTTCATGCTAATTACAGTGGTGTGAATCGGTCAGGCTTTACATTTAAGGTGCATAAAGTTAATGGTCCATGAGCTGCAGGGGAGCGTTCCATTTATCGGAACGTTTTCACAGTGTTCTCTTGCTTGGTGAATCTCACAGAATCATCTTTCATCTTTTCACACAAATTCCGTCACTTGTTGTTAACTGTCCGCTAGACCCTGGCCGTAATGGCACAACATGGCTGGACATAACCATCGCGGTCACTGCAGTATTTCTTCATGTTAAATTTCGAGTAATTCATCGGCCTTCAAGAGCTCCAGGCAGGTCTTGCTTGTTGGCCAGTAAGACCACCGGCCCATTCTTTATTAACTCGTTCTGAGGATGAACTGAAACTGTTTTGCTTCATCCAAAGTGTGTTGTTAGTGCTGTCCACCACCGTAGACCCAGTCCATCAGTATTTCAAAGTAGAGTAGCCCCAGAAAGATCTCAACTTTCTTGTCCTCCAACTCCCAAATAGTTAACTGCAGATGCTTCTCAGTTTGTATCATCTCCACATTAAACCCCACTGTAGGGATCGGTTGAAAAGGGCCCTTGAACTTGAACTTACAGAAACGTAGTTATTCCCTGCTGCATCCCCAGGCCGAGTAGCAGGATTCTGGGTGTTCACCTTAATGAGCAGACGCTGCCCCCATTTTGTATTTACTAGGATATAGGAAGTAAGGAGAATTCCCAGCATGATGCATTGTCACCGCGGAGCTGTGTACTATGCTTGTCTTATCAGTAAGTAGAAAGGTGTTGTTTTGAAGGTTTTGTTCATCGCTTGTCACAGGTGGAACCGTCACGAGTTAATAGCATGATCGAAAAGATCAAGTGCAAGTATTGGGAATGCATGATGGGGGTTGTACTGATACAAGTATCAGTATTTTACCGTAACTGGTAAAATACAAACTACTGACTAAGCTGTCAATTATTGAACTTTGGGAGGGGATCATCGGACCTTTATAAATATTAGTCATCATGTTCGGTCCATTCTTGTCACAGGCCCTGTGGATTCAATACTACGAGGACATAGATAGTCTTGTCCTCCATATGGTATCCGGTACAAATACCTTCCAGATACCCCTATAAAGGCAATGTGCTAACCAAATATGTTTTTTTAAAAAAAATTATTTCTCCTTTGAGGAAATAATAATAATAATATATTGTGTTGAGGCAACCACACTTTCAAAGATGATTTGTACATGGTTGAAACCCCTGGATGTCTTGATTGGGAGGAGTGAGGTGTAACTGCTCTTGTTCTCCTGAAAGCGAAGACCAAGTTTGAAACAGAGGATTCTTTTATGGTGCTGTGCGGATCTGGTTGTTGCAGATCAGAGATATGTGTAGTCAGTAAGGAAAACAGGATAAGTGTGCAACTTTGTGGGGTAAAAGTATACACATTTCTTTAGCAGAAATATGGAAGCTTTGTGTTCATGTATATTTCTCTGTCTCTCGATCTCTCGATCCTCTCGATCCTGCCCTAGCAATCTCAGTGCTTACACCTCCTATTGGAGCATCAAGCTAACGCCTCTGTCCATAATCCCCAGTTAGTTACTAGAAGGGAGCAGCGCTGGGCGTAGAAGGAGTCTCTTCCATGATCCCCTGTTTGAATTTGATTTAAAAAATGCTTCAGGTTACATAACACAAAGCGTTTGCATTGTGTTTTAAAATGTATTGAGCAAATGCTTCACCACATGTAATACATTCATTCTCGTTCTTTCTTCCATTGCATGTGATGTGTGACATTGGTAGTGGTACTATAATGTTAAGGAAGTTACACCCAGTATATGAGGTTTGTTAGCTAAAGGCACTTACTGGTGGGGGCTCTGTGCTGCTGATCCTGGAACATATCATGGTTGGCACAAAACCATAGCATTTGTCAAAATCTCTTTGATGATATCATCCGCTCACTGCATGTCACGGCACCTTCCTTCCCTCCCTCACCCCTTCACCTTCAAATACTTCTGATTTGTGAAATACTATTTACTTTTTTATATAATGTTTATAATTTCTGTTGGCCCTCTTATCATTGGGTTGGTAACGTGTCTTGGCATCCTGCATGGGGAATAGGTGTTATTATTATATCACCGCATAACCAGATACCTTCCAAATTTAATGTACTTTGGTTTATTATATGATTTGCCACATAATATTATATATATATATACACTCACCGGCCACCACTTTATTAGGTACACCATGTAGTAACGGGTTGGACCCCCTTTTGCCTTCAGAAATGCCTCAGTTCTTCGGGGCCATAGATTCAACAAGGTGCTGGAAGCATTCCTCAGAGATTTTGGTCCTATGACATGATGGCCATCACCCCAGTTGCCGCAGATTTGTCGGACTGGCACATCCATTGCATGCGAGACCTCCTGTCCACTCATTCCATCCCTAAAGATGATGCTATTCTATTGGCTTGATTGATCTGTGTGGTGATTGAGATCTGGTGACTGTGGAGGCCATTTGAGTACAGTGACCTCATTGTCATGTTCAAGAAACCAGTCTGAGCTGATTCCAGCTTTATGACATGGCGCATTATCCTGCTGAAAGTAGCCATCAGATGTTACCGGCTACATTGTGGTCAGAAAGGAGGGGACATGGTCAGCAAACAATACTCAGTAGGCTGTGGCGTGCAGACGATGCTCAATTGGTACCAAGGGGGCCCAAAGAGCCCCACACCATGACACCACCACCAGCAGCCTGAACCGTTGATACAAGGCAGGATGGATCCATGCTTTCACGTTGTTGACGCCAAATTCTGACCCTACCATCCAAATGTCGCAGCAGAAATCGAGACTCATCAGACCAGGCAACGTTTTTCCAATCTTCTACTGTCCAATTTCGATGAGCTTCAGTTTCCTGTTCTTAGCTGAAAGGAGTGGCACCCGGTATGGTCTTCTGCTGCTGTAGCCCATCTGCCTCAAAGTTCGACGTACTGTGCGTTCAGAGATGCTCTTCTTCGATTTGAGTCACTGTTGCCTTTCTATCAGCTCGAACCAGTCTGCCCATTCTTCTCTGACCTCTGGCATCAACAAGGCATTTCCGCCCACAGAACTGCCGCTCACTGGATGTTTTTTCTTTTTTGGACCATTCTCTGTAAACCCTAGAGATGGTTGTGCATGAAAATCCCAGTAGATCAGCAGTTTCTGAAATACTCAGACCAGCCCTTCTGGCACCAACAACCATGCCACGTTCAAAGGCCCTCAAATCACCTTTCTTCCCCATACTGATGCTCGGTTTGAACTGCAGCTGATTAGAAATTAAGTGTTAACGAGCAGTTGGACAGGTGTACCTAATAAAGTGGCCAGTGAGTGTATGTGTGCTTTATATTAGCAGTATGATTAATGAACCTCCTATAGTTCATAGGAACTTAAGTTAGAACACCATAACATAGGTAGAAATAGGGGAGGGACGTTGTGAAATAAAAAATTTACTCATTAATGTGTGTGTTACATGTTCTGTGCAAGTGTTTGGACAAGTTCTGGATGGCAGGTGACATGAACGTTTGCATTATTCTAGTTATCATCCCGAATATGTCAAAAGGGCTAAACCCTATGGACAGTTTATCAACAATCAACAATCGGGAGGACTTAATTTTGACCCAAGCTAAGGAAATAATGAGACGTCTGCAAAAAAGAGGCTGCTCACTGGCCCAACTCGAAAAAAAGCAAAAGAAAAAGCTTTAAAAATGACCCGGCGTAGCTTCTAAAAGTCTCCCATTAGAAAAAAGATGACAAAAGTTTTCTCTTTTGACTACAATTCCATGGCTCCGATCATCAAAAATGGTTTATAGTGAATTCTGACCACCATTTAAAGAGTATAGCGGAGAATGGCCCCTTGATCTTGTAAAACCTTACAAGATCATTTAGTGCGCAGTAGACTCCCCAACACAGATAATGAAAGTAACTGGCTAAGAAAAGCATCCCCATAGGCAATTATAGATGTGGAAGCTGCAATCACTGCACCCAAATGATACAAGGCAAATTTTTAACACAAAATTAAGAAATTTATTACCGGAAGATCCTGCTTTATCATATACGCTATTTTCTGCTCATGCAGTCGATTCTATATAGGCAAAAGACTAAGGGCGGTATTCGCACTGTTCAGACAACATAAGAACTCAATCACTAGCGGTAAAGGGGCACCGCTTCTCATAGAACATGTTGATATAGCTAATAGCGCTAACACCGCTTTACTTACCTGTGCAGGCATTGAACATGTTCAGGTACCAAAGCACGGAGGGGATAGGCATAAACCACTTCTTAGAAAGGAAGCGCAGGGAGGAGCATGGCTGGACCTTGAGGAAGATGGCCGCACACTGCTACAGAGTGAGCTCTGCTACCCCGGTGCCAGAATTACCCCGAAAGAGAGGAGCTACCCTGGCCCCTAAAGCTAAAAAGGCCCCTGGAAGGGGAGTGAAGACCCCTGGACCACGACCAGCCACACCGAGAGGAGATACGGCACTCACCCGGTACCTCCGCTCCGTTCCCGCCACTGGACTACCGGCGGGGCCTGCGCACAGTCGCAGAATGCCGGCGAAAACGGCTCCACCAGCATCACCGGGAGCCGCGCCGTCGCCCGCGGCCTCAGCGGGTAAGCACGGCTCCCCGGACACCTCCATATTGCCCCCGCAGATGGGGCGCCATGCGGGGGCTTCCCCGCAACACGCGGACTCCGGTCGCCATCTTGGCGCCCATGCGCCACAAGGGCAGCAGGCTTCCCCTCTGGCGCAGCAGCGACAGTCCTCAGACGCATCGACTAAGGAGAAAAGACAGGGATCTCCTAGGCAGCAGCATGGAGGTGAGCAGATGTCCCAAACTATTGACCCTCTGCTTATTGATGATGGCTTGACCCCTGTGGCATCTGGACAGGGAGACCTGCAAACACAGGCACCGCCTCTCAGATCCCCGACTATATCGCAGCCAGGAGTGTTCACATCTGGGATTCCATATGTGCCGCTATCGCAGTCACTTGGTGACGACATCAGTGCTACTCCTGCTATGGCACGCTATGCAGCACCTTCCCCAGAATGGGAGTCCTCACCTGAACAACAATTTACCACCTCTGCTGAGGACAGGAGATTACCGGTCCCTGATCTCAACTGGCATGCCCGATTAGAAATTAAGTGTTAACGAGCAGTTGGACAGGTGTACCTAATAAAGTGGCCAGTGAGTGTATGTGTGTATGCATCACTCAGTTTTATGGATGTTTTGCAATATTTTTTCTGTTCCCTTCCTTTTATTTTTGTTCTGTGTACCTGATCGCACCTTTAGCGTAACTTACCTGATACAATATCACATTGCGCAGGCGTTTTAGTTAAATGCAGTGTACGACCAGGATCTGTCAGATGACAGTCATGTCATGTAGCGGCGATGTATTGGCTCCTGCTATCCCTACTACGCATGCGCCTGAATATATTGCAATGAATGACGTGGTGTGATCACATGCTGCAGAGATGTATTCTATTGGCCAGCTAACTGCTTAGAATGTTACCTATGACCTGGATGACGCCACCCCCAGACGAAGGCTCAGTTGAGCCGACATGCGGGTCGGGGCTGGAATCACCCAGGACACGTGAGCCTGTGTAACCATTATGGGTTAAAAAAATCTTGCTTTCTACTTGGGGCATGTTTGCACATTGCACTTTGCTTTATATTATCTTCCCAAGTTTGCTACTAAGAACACCGTAAGGTTCCCACAGTGTCTAAACTGAGTGATTCCCTTGTTTGTGGTTCACCATCTGTGGTTGTACATTTTTAATAATTTTTGTATATGTATATTGAATAAAGATTTATGATATTATTTGAATCTATGTGGTTTGTGCTTTGGGTTTGTCCATTATGTGGACACAATAGGCTTATAATTCTGCTATCTGGAGTATACATCATCTTCTTCCCGTCAGAACTGAGCTCTGAAGATTTAGATATACAAAAATGTTAGGTTCCTCATTTTACCGTCATCTCCTCCACCTTCTTATGACAAATTCAATAGTGTTCTGTTGATCCCATAGAGATCCCCTACAGTGGCAATAGTCACAGCACCTGCCCCCCATAGCCATTGCTACTCCAAGTAGTCACACAGGGCTTCCCCCTAATAGTCACACATGGCTGCCGCCAAGTAGTCACACGGTGCTGCCCCCATTGCCCCAGTAGTCACACAGTGCTGCATCTATTACCCCACTAGTCACACAGTGCTACCCCCATTCCCCCACTAGTCACACGGTGCTGCCCCTAGTGCACCAGTAGCCACACAGTGCTGCTCCTGTTGCCCGAGTAGTCAAACAGTGCTGCCCCCAAGAAGTCACAGAGCTGCCCCCATTTTCCAGTAGCCAGTGCGGCCACCATACCCCAGCAGTCCATCAGGTGAATTCCTTGCCAGGACCACAGCACTAAACAGATGGTTAATTGGCCAAGATGAAGCAGCAGACGATCCTTCACCCCAGCCACAGGACAGGGACCAGAACGACATCACAGCTTTGCACGGTCTCCTATAACCCAGCGAAACATGCAGTTGCTACCAATGCAATGAAATATTAAAAATTCAATAAAAAGTGATGAATTTTTTTTTTTTAGTCCTAAAAATAGACTAAACCAAAAAATTAGCACCAAATAATGAAAAGACATTTGTCCATATATTCCTTTGTACGAACCCACTCCATCTCTGACTAAGCAAAACCTTAAAGAACACATGAGTGATATCCGGTCCACATCTGCTGGCGGAACCTCTCCTCCTGCTGCTGGAGCATGGCTTGCTGCAGCTGTCGATTAGCCTGGGACTCTTCCTGCTGCTGGCGGAACCTCTCCTCCTGCTGCTGGAACATGGCTTGCTGCTGGCGGGACCTCTCCTCCTGCTGCTGGAGCATGGCTTGCTGCAGCTGTCGATTAGCCTGGGACTCTTCCTTCTGCTGCAGCCGAGTAGCTCTGGCCTCCTCCTGCTGCCGATTAGCTCTGGCCTCCTCTTGCAGGTATTTAATAAAGTCCTCCATCTTGGCTTTATCCTGCCATTTGCCTGCTGCTTTCACCCAGGCCATGCAATGTTGCAGGATGTAGCAAGCCTTTCAGGTGTGTGTCTTTTGAACTGCCCGCAATCCGAAGCACCATATGTGGGAATTTGGCCCAGTAGAGACCGTGGTAGCGGGGTGCTGTGATGCAGTTCAAGACAGTGACACCAAGGTTTAGTCCAAAACAGGTCTCGCCTGCGTTTATTGTAGCAGCAAAATAAAACAGCCTTTACATTCAGGCATTAAATAAACAAAAAATCCTACCCGTCAGGGTACTAACTATACAGTGATTCTCTAACTCACCACTATACAAAATCACTGGGCTGCTCCAGGCACAGAGGTCAGGGCTGTGTGCTCTCCAGCCTCCTTCCAGAGAGAGACAACACTCTCAGCTCTGCTGAGCGGTTTTTAAAAAAAACTGATTGGGCTGCTCCCATCACCTGTGTCCAAGGTGCTGGACACCCAACCTCAGCACTAAGGCCTTGCATAATAGCAAAACCTAGGGGAAACATACCGCCCATCCACAGTTAACCCCTTCAGTGTCTCACACAAGATAATACAAACCCATATCTGTATGGTTTTATGAAAATTGTTATCCGCACAATATTGTTGCATCAATGTATCTAATATAAATTGAATTGAACTACCCACAGGGTTTGCACTGTATTTAATGGTATAGCACTTGTCACTTTATTATATGAGCACCTCTGTCAGTGCTTCGGTATATATAAAACACACGGTTTTAGTACTATTTATCATAATTATATGTACGTTCTACGCACAGTGATCTCTGATTCTGTATTGAGTATTCATACTCTACCTATTTGTTACTTCTATGGTATTAACTGTATGATAAGCTATGTAAATCGCCTATGGAATATTCCAAACAATTTCTTCTATCTATTTTTTGATTGTGCTACAATATCTCGCCCATATAATCTATTACCACACGTGTTTTGTGGGTATGACATCTTTATTAGTCTGTAGTACCGTTCTCCATCTATAATCAGCATGGTGGGATATTTACCTATGTCGCGATACATAGCACTGTCTTTTTTCTTATAAATGCGTTCATGTGATATTTCTCCAGCTTGGTGATATACAGTTTGCGTCCCACTTAGCTGTTAACCAAGGCCTTACGACGTACCATCGGCTAGTGTGAAATGCATCACGTATGCGCCATTATCTCTCTAGTTCGGTGAGACGCAGCTTGCGCTCCGTTTACCAGGTAACCAATGCCTCATGACGTACTTCCGGCTAGAGGGAAATGTACTGCGCAATGACTGGTAACTTATTTCTTATTTATTTGTCATGTGCTCGGATTGTGCTTTATACATTTGCCGGCTAGTATAACTCTGGCCATGTAGGAGACCACGATTTTAGACTTATCATACATAGGTACTAATTGTTATATTCATTGGTGCTTTGTTCTATATACTTTGCTCTGTTCTCCATACATATACAGGTATCTTCTATAACATGCATTGAGTGCACATCTCTGTCATTTGTCATTGTTACCCTCATGCATAAGTCCCATACCTTTGTCTGACTTTGTTTTTCATGTATGTCCAGTTTAGGACTTTTTAATGGTTTTTAAATTGTGTTTATGTATATGCTGAATAATAAAAACTTATTTTGTTTGATTTTGTACATACGCATCCCTCTTTTTCTTTTGATATTTACACAAACCCATATCTAATAACATAGTAATGTCATAATTGTGTCTCTTGTCTTACAAACGCTACATAACATTATGAGGGGAGAATAGTATCATCTATGTGAGAATGTGCACTGATATCACACTGTGCCTACAGTACTACCGTTCAACTCAAGCTTTCAAAAAGACAATGGTTCATCAATTCCTTTACCTATATAGCGCCATAATATTCTGTAGCGCTTACAAATAATCGGGTACATATACAAACGAAATAAGACATTATGGAGCAATTATATGATCAGATGACACAGCAGGAGTTAGGGCCCTACTCGGTTGACAAAGGAGGTGACATTGCTTGTACAGTGGTCCAGCCATTCTTTATAACGTATCAGAGTAAATAAGTAAAATGTATTTAATCCATTTAAAAAGAAATGTAAAGCACAGCACGTAGGAAGGATAAAAGGACATAAAGGCAACAAGCCTATGCGTTTCGGTATAACACCTTATTCATGTCTGCTGCGTTACTTACTGCAGTATTACCTTATAAACCTGACTTCCGGATCACATGATCATTTGGACAGATTTAACTCTTACCATGCTTAAAAACACAAAAAAACTGTCCATTTCATGAATTTCATAAACAACACATGATAAACAAAATCATATATGTTTTAACAAAAGTGAATTAGATCATAAGACCAAGGGGGTTCTCTTGTTTGCAATGTAAATATCCAAAAGGTTTTGTGATTCAGAAGAATTCATTTAAGGTCACCACCCCTTTTTTGGTCTAATGATTTTCTCAATTACCCTGCACCTAAGGACACTCGCATGACAGTCTCTGACATGTTTCGAGGCTGCAGAAATCTTAATTGCATTCTCTGCGTTGACATCTGACAGGTGTCTTCTGATGAATGTTTTAAGGCTATCAATGGTACATCCAATATAATCTATGCAACAAGAAGTGACCGCTGTAGAATCCCGATAGGGCAGTCATTATAGGGTTAAGAAGCTAAAGGACCTGAGATGATGTCACTCTGGTCACATGACATGAACTGTGACCAGTGAGGAGGCATATGGCATAGGGAGGAGTAGATGGGAGGGGCCGGCCGAGTATTTGCAAAGAGATGGACAACAGTGCAGTGACTGGCACAGACAAGAGGCATCCATGTAGTTTTAGGACTTTCTTATATCTTGTTCAGTCCATCCACAGTGTCCAGGAAACGTCTGCACCTAGGGTTCTTAGGAGAAGTGTCCCTAGGTGAGAGCAAAGCTTCTCCTTGCCTGAATGTTCCTGTTCTTCTTAATTTTGGAACAGGCAATCGAGTTCAAGTATCAGCCTTCCTGGAGTCTGGCTCTGCAGGGAATTTCATGATGCCGCCTTGGTCTCCCACCATCACTTTCCTGTGGTTCGTACAGAGAAGCCGCTGGCTAACTCTTCAGTCAGTGGACAGATTCTCCACGACCAGGTCCAGTATCGTATGGAGCCTCTGATTCTGCAAATTGGGGCTTTGCAATAGGAGAGACTTTCATTTTATGTGCTCCCCCGGTCAACATCCTCAGTGCTTTTGGGCCTCCCGTGGTTGCAGCAACAGGGGAAATCCTCTGTTGGGGAACGGAGTGCCATTCTCACTGTCTCATGGCTCTCCATCCAGTGTCCGCCATGCCTTCTGTGGAATCCTCCAAACATCTGGTAGGTCTTCCCGCTTCTTATAAGGACTATGCAGATGTTTTCTCACAGCAGAGATTCTATCACCGCACAGTCCCATTAACCTGCTGCTGGGTACATCTAATTCAGGAGGTCGGGTATACCCATTATCTGGGCCCGAAACCGCAGCTATGTCGACCTAAATCAAAGATAATTTGCAGAAGGGATACAGCCGCAAGTCGTCTTCCCCTGCCGGTACTGCATTCTTCTTTGTGGCCAAGAAGAATGGTTCCGTCCGTCCGTGAATCGATTACCACGGTCTCAATAAAGTCACTGTGAAAAACCGCTACCCTTTGTCTCTCATCCCTGAACTTTTTGATCGCTTACGGGGTGCCAAGGTTTTCACCAAGCTAGATCTGCGAGGGGCATATAACCTCATCCGCATCCATGAAGGGGATGAGTGGAAGACAGCCTTCAATACTTGTGATGGACATTTTGAATATCTTTAATGCTATTTCTAATGCTCCAGCAGTGTTCCAGGAATTTGTCAACAATATCTTCCGACACTTGCTCTACACTTGTGTCCTTGTCTACTTAGACAAAATTCTGGTGTTTTCTTCTGACCTGCAGTCTCATTAGGTCCACGTCCGGTAAATTCTCAGCGCCTAAGGGCCAATCACTTTTATGCCAAGCTTGAGAAATTTCATCAGAGTAGTCTTCCGTTCCTGGGATAAATTATTTCTGACAAAGAACTACAGAAGGATCCTGCCAAGTTGTCTGCCGTACTTCAGTGGCCTTGCCCAGTGGGACTATGTGCCATACAGAGATTTCTGGGCTTCCACATTTCTCCTTTCTTGTATCTCCTATTGTGGCGCAGACCAAGAAGAACGCCAATCCTAGACTCCGGCGGCTGAAGAAGCTTTCACTAAGCTGAAGTCTGGCTTTGCCTCTGCTCCAGCTCTCACCTGACTTGATACAGAGAAGCCATTCCAGCTGGAGGCTGCAGCCTCATCCGTTGGTGCTGGAGCCGTTCTCATCCAGAAAGGGCCCAAAGGTCAAACCCTCACCTGCGGCATCTTCTCTAAGATCTTCTCACCCGCAGAGAGGAACTTCTGGCCATAAAGCTAACTTTGGAGGAATGGCGCTATCTTCTGGAAGAAGCTCATCATCCAGTCTATATCTACCCTGACCACAAGAATCTCCTATACCTCCAGACCGCTCAGAGTCTCAATCCTCAACAGGCTTGCCGGTCCCTCTTCTTTTCTCGGTTCAACTTCTTAATTCACTTTTGTCAAGCTGAGAAGAACGTCAAACCCTCTCTTGTGCCTCTGATGTTGTTGGGGAAGAACCGGCTCCTCGTCGTATCGTTCCTCCGAAAACGTCTGGTTGTTTCTGCTCCTGTGGACATACATCCTGGCAAGATCTATGTCCGACCAGCTCTACGGAAGAGGATACTAACTTGGGAACACTGCTCCTGTGTGGCTGGGCACCCTGGGCTGCAGAGATCTATTGCTCAAATATCTGGTTACTACTAGTTGCCAGATCTGGTCAAGGACATTCAAGATTTTGTACGTTCCTGTGCTTCCTGTGCCCATAACAAGTTGTCCGTTGCCAATACCAAGTTGCCCGTGGACTCACATGGACTTTATTACGATCTACCATCTTCTTCCGATAATATGTCATTTGGGTGGTTACAGATCGGTTTTCCAAGATGCCCCACTTTGTGCCTCTGCCTGTTCAGCTTGTCCTTTCTTCACATCTTTCGGCTTCATGGGCTTCCTCAACACATCGTCTCGGACTGAGGGGTCCAGTTTGTTTCCAGGTTCTGGCATTCCTTGTGCAGCCAACTGCAAGTTAAGCTGGACTTCTCTTCTGCCCATCATCCGCAGACTAATGGGCAAGTGAGGGTCAACCAGACTCTGGCCTGCTATCTACGGCACTTTGTCTCTGCTCGTCAGGACAATTGGTCTAACCTCTTACCTTGATTCCGTTCCTGACTCCTGTGCTGCCTGTCCTGTGCTACCTGTCCTGACCTATCGCAACGTCCCCGACTCTGATCCTGTGCTGCCTGTCTTAACCTCGTCCGCGGTGTTCCAGAGGATCCACTACCACTGATCATGACAATAAGTAAACAAGACTGTTTGAAAATTAGTCTTCATGTATGTCTGGGCCCACTGCTACCGTTTCTGTTTGTGAGCTCTGGTTAGGGGTGGTCGAATAGTAGGTTTATGCACCATAGCAAGTCTTTGAAGTACGGTTTGGCAGCAATTAAAATTCATCCACATGGCTAAATCCATTAAAATCCTTTATTATAAACATGCATGGCACGTATAAATACAAAGCAGATCTACGCAGATCTACTGCATCTTAGTCATGGTTCATAGCAAGTCTTTAAACCTTGAGGTTCGCGGGACTACAGATGCACCAACAGCTTCAAATATCTGTTTGCTGGTTTTTAATGTGTAATGGCACTTTAGCAGCTACTTTCTTACAGTAATGCTGCAAATTCAGCAAATGACCATTTTCAGTTCTTTACAACCTTTATAAAATGTTTTGAAACTCTGCTTTGCATAATAATTTGGAACTGTGCATTTTTCGCTGATCAGTGGACACAGGCAGTGATACAACTGCTTCCTGCGCCCTTTGTGTGATTGGGCACCACCACCGACCTCGTTGACCACCTGGATAATAGAGAGGAGGAGAGGAGTGTCCACTCCTCTCTATGGAAGTGAAGACGAGCAAGGTAACATGGGTAATGGCTGCAGGGAGCAGAGGTAGGTGAGTATAAATTTTTTTTATGTGTCATTTGTGGGACTATGGGGCAGATTTACTTACCTGGTCCATTCGCGATCCAGCGGCGCGTTCTCTGCGGTGGATTCGGGTCCGGCCGGGATTCACCTCCACCTTCGACGTCCACCAGGTGGCGCTGCTGCGCTGAAGTTGCCCGAGGCCCGCCGAAATGCTCTCAAGTTCACCGGCCTATTCCTGGAGAAGGTAAGCGTGAGTCTATTCACGGCCTATTCCTGACGGTTTTTCCGAATCCGTCGGGTTTCCGTTCAACCACGCCCCCCGATTTCCGTAACGTGCATGCCAGCAGCGATGCGCCACAATCCGATCGCGTGCGCCAAAATCGCAATTCAGGGGAAATCGGCGCAAATCGGAAATATTCGAGTAATACGTCGGGAAAACGCGAATCGGGCCCTTAGTAAATGACCCCCTATATGTCTGTATATTGGGGGAGCTTGTGGTGGACATATACACTGGGGGCAAGTGTGAGACTATCTGTATATTGAGGGGGCTGGTGATGGACATGTCTATACATTGGGGGCTTGTGCGGGACTATCTTTATATTGGGCGGCTGGTGGTGGAAATACCTATACACTGGGGGCATGTGTGGGACTATCTGTACACTGGGGGCATGTGTTGGACTATCTGTACGCTGGGGGCATGTGTGGGGACTATCTGTATACTGGAGGGCTGGTGGTGGACATAGCTAAGCACTGGGGGAACATTTGGGCCTATCTGTATACTGGGGGCATGTGCAGGGACATTCTATATACAGGGGGGGGGGGGGGGGGGCAAAAATTGATATTGTTTGTGTAAAGTTAAAAATTTTTCCATACACTTTCTTTGTCAAATCCCCACAGTTTTTTAGAACTCTGCTTGCTATCTGCTTGCTGTCCTTCTATAGAAAGAATGTTTACTTCCAGCGGAGAGAAATCTGCCATGATGATGTGATTGACAAGCAGGTGCAGGAGATGTTACTATCGCACAACTCCTATTACTATCTATGATCATAACAGCATGTGCATGTACATCACATCACCATGGACAGATTTGCTTTGCAGGTTTCAGCCAATGGGTTAGCACTCACGCACCCTGCTTGTATGGAGCCCTTTCTATAAAGGACATGTGACATATTCATATGATTGCGCAGCTCTCCAGGGATGCTACCTAACACTGTCTGCAGTTATGCATGGTCAAAACTGACTCCACTTAAAGAGGCTTTCCCAAGCCTATGCATTATCCCTGTGCTGTAATTAAAGGGGTTGTCCAGAGAGAGAAATGTTTGCAATATAAACCCCTGCGTTCAACAGGTTCTCACATTTTGTTTTAACAACAGAAAAACAGGGCAGCATCCCACATTTTTTTACGCTATTAATACAGATGGTCTATTAAAGTCTATGGGGAACGGAAGGAAGACCTTAAACTTTCAACAGAGAGTGTAACAGAAAGCACAGGTGTGAACTGGGCCTCATGCTGCACCTTCTATTTTAAAATGAAGCATCTGTCAGCCACAACAGGAAATAATCCCCTTTTCATTCTGGATCTGGAGACAGTCACCTCTCTTCAGGCATTTTATAAGACTTACCTGTACTGTTTACAAGTGTCTCAGGAGACAGTGAGAGTGCTGAGATGTGATTTTCTCCAGACATGGAAGAGAGGTTTATTATTTCCTGCTGTTTTCCAGAGGAGCTTCCAGTCAAGAACTAAACAAACTAAATCTCATCCAGAATTAGTATCTAGGACAATGTGGTCAATTCTTGTAGAAGTGTATATTCTTAAGTTCACCAGAGACTCGAGAATCCTTGAGTAACTTTAACAATCAATCTATTCTTGAAATAATAATAATAATTTTATTTGAATATTCTTTATACAAATAATAAACCTTATTTAGTGTTCATATTGCAGCAATAGTAGGATTTTTACAATAGTCATATCAACTGCAGCTTTTACAGGGATCATTTACCGCCCAGATATCTGGTTGGACATAGTCCATGTGAGTTGTTTCTTGACCTCATTGGGGTTCCTCCTCAATACGATAATCACCAGATACATGAGGATGTTTACACTGGGAGGTGTTCACAGGTTTTCCTTTATGTGACCTTGATAGATGAAGATATCCCTGTTGCCATTTACAACAACAAATCCTTGGAAAATTACATTCATGTAAATTATAGAGAAAACTGGAGTGAGTAGTCTTTTATTTTGGGTTGTAATCACATAGTAATGGCAAAAAATCTGCCATATACGTAGTAGGAAATGTGACCGGTATATTAATGTTGAATACTGGATAGCATGCAGTACACGTTATACTATGGAAATGTGGGTAAAATATTAAAAAGACTGCAGTTCTGATCATGCTGAAATAGATTTTTAGCAACTAACAGGTGACAATTTTGCTCCATTACATACATTCGGTGCAGATCTCCATGATGACTTCTGGCTAAAACTTTGCATTCTCACCTTTGCAGCACTTCTGCACCACAGAAAATATACTCACAGAGTACAGTGAATGATAGCACACTGTGCAACACTCTGCTGTACCAAACCCACCACCCCTCTACACTATGCCCCCTGAATAAGCAAAGACAGGATTAAAGGGCTCACCTTGAGGCTTACATATTGGGCCCTAAACATTGTCACTTCTCAAACAGAACTTGTACTTGAATAATACACTTTAATAAGTACCTCTTTGAGAATGTAAAGCTTGAAATGTTGAATATACGTTCAAGATATCAGCTGGTGTGTTACAAGTAATAATTCTTTATTTATATAGCGCCTACGGATTACAATCTAATCAACCTACCAGTATATTTTGGAGTGTGGGAGGAAGCCAGAGGACCCAGAGGAAACCCACGCAAACACAGAGAGAACATACAAACTCTTTGCAGAGGATGACCTGGATGAGACTTGAACCCAGGACCCCAGCGCTGTAAGGCTGTAGTGCTAACCATTAACCCGCCGTACAATTCAATACAACATGTATTATTAGATTTAGTTTTTCAGATTCTTTATCTCACATATGAGCCTGTCATATCACCTCTTTCCAATACTGCTGATTTGTGAGTGTTTTTATCATTTATTGACTGATTCACCTGATTGACTGCACTGTATGTGTATGAGTGCCATCCAGCTTTATCTCAGTGTATTTTGTACACTGGAGGGTACAATGGTCACACTGATGACTTTGCTATCTCTTGCAAACCTTCACCTTTGTAAAAAATAATTGTACCTTCTTAGTTATCAGCATTTCGTGGCTTAATTAACATAATGTATTGTGCAATAAACATGATTTTTTTTTTTGTAATTTAGATTTATAGTGTAACTGTCATTCTGAACAAATAAAAGCTAAAATACATAATTCTGCTCCAGGTGTCCCTGGGTATTATTCCTCAAAATATTTTTCCTCTCGGTCCTCATTTAGTATCTTTTTTGGCCCATAGCAACCATGGTTTCCAGCTCTCAAAAAACTATAATCAGCAAGATATCTCATATCTAGCTAATAACTATCTTTCTATCAGTGGCGTAACTTGGAGTGGCTGGGCCCCATAGCAGATTTCTGCATGGGACCCCCTTCCCCTTTAAAAGATATATGCAGATTTATACACACATATAAAGTTCTACACTCATACATTCACTTTTCTATACTTGCACCCACATACATACATTTATACACTTATACGCACACATTTATGTACTCATACATACATTTATACACTAATACATTGAGTATATACAAACTCATACAGGACACATACAGTTTAGACACATCAAATTTGCACACATACTGTATAGTACATACACATTATATACTTATAGTATGTATATGTATACTTATGCATACAGTATAAACACACCATGTACATACATACTGCGTTTACATACAGTACACACAGCATTTACACACATTCATTTAGTATATATAGCATGTACACACATATACAGCAAACGCATACATTCACATACATACAGTACATGCATCAGCATATACAAAAACACACACAGCATTATATGTGTGTGTGTATATATATATATATATATATATATATATATATACACACACAGACAAGCATACACACACAAGCATACATACAAGCATATATACACACACACACATAAGCATATATATATATATATATATACACACACATAAGCATATATATACACAAATACACACATAAGCATATATATACACATAGTCATATATATACACACATGCACACAAGCATATATATGTATGTATATGTACATAGATACATGTTAATAATGTAACTTACTTTTTTGATGTCCAGAGTGGCGGCTGTGTGGGTCAGCAGGCCGGTATTGTTGGGGCGTGCCATCAAGTGGGTGCTTCGGTGTTCGTGCTGGCGGGCGGTAAGTTCGGCAGGCGGGGCTTGGCAAGTGCAGTGGGCGGGCGGGTGTAACGGGCGGCAAGTGCGATGGGCGCGTGGGCGGGCGTCTAGTGAGGTGGGCAGGTGGCAAGTGAGGTGGGCGGGAGTTCGGACGGACGGATAGCAAGCAAGGTGGGCGGGCGGACGGAATGTGAGGTGGACGGGCAGGTAGCTGGAAGCGCGGTGGATGGGCGTAACGGGCGGCAAG